>CM037641.1:1246785-1278340 GCA_015227895.2 Colaptes auratus | reverse complement strand
CTTGGAAAGAGAGAGGGAGGTCCAACCCTGCAAACCCCAGCCCCTCCCAGAGCTCGGAGCTGCTGTGCATCATCTAGCAGCGCTGGAGGCCACCTTCCTTACCGTAGTGCTTGTCCTCCTTGTAGGATGGGGAGTAGCCAGGCTCACAGTGCCGGCTGCACCTGGGGGTCTCCCCTCCCTCCCCGCTGCAGGGGGGCCGGGAGCCGTTGACGTGGTGCTCGCAAGGGGGGATGGAGTAGGGACGGCAGCCTGGGGAGGACAGAGCAGCATGAACTGGGGGTCAAGAGGCAGGGACAGCCTCTGCTCACTTGCACCCTGAGACAGGACAAGGGGCAATGGATGCAAACTACAGCACAGGAGGTTCCACCTCAACGCGAGGAGGAACTTCTTCACTGCGAGGGTCACAGAGCACTGGGACTGGCTGCTCAGAGGGGTTGTGGAGTCTCCTTCTCTGGATGTGTTCCTGTGTGACCTGTGCTGGATTCCATGGTCCTGCTCTGGCAGGAGGGATGGACTCATCTCTGGAAGTCCCTTCCTATCCCTAACATCCTATAATCTGTAAACTGGCTGTCCCTAAGCATCCCTGTCCCCAGCAGTCATGCTGGAGAACACACCAGATGGCTTGAGAAAGTGCAAGACTTTTCTGACCCAGAAACCCTACATTTAGTCTTGAGGAGACTGAGAGGGGATCTCATCAGTGGCTATCAATATCTGAAGGGTAGGTGTCAAAGAGAGGGGGCCCAAGCTCTTTTTGGTGGTGTGCAGTAATAAGACAAGGAACAATGGATACAAACTTGGACATAGAAGGTTCCACCTCAACATGAGGAGAGACTTCTTTACAGTGAGGGTGACAGAGCCCTGGAGCAGGCTGCCCAGAGAAGTTGTGGAGTCTCCTTCTCTGGAGACTTTCAAAACCCACCTGGATGCATTCTGGGTGGACTACCCTAAGTGATCCTGCTCTGGGGATCCCTTCCAACCTCTAATGTACTGTAATACTGTGATCTCTGGAGGTCCCTTCCAACTCTAATGTACTGTGATACTGTGATCTCTGGAAGTCCCTTCCAGCCTCCAACATTCTATGAGCTGTCACCACCAGATGAGCAATCATCATGGAAACCCACAATGGAGCCCATTGTATGGAAACCCATCAGCAAGGAGTTTCCCCTCTGAATCTGCCTCCTACCACCTCCCTCCTGACAGTGATTGACAAGATGGAGACATGAACCAACTCATGGCCATGCTAGGTAGAAGCAGAGGTTTCCAACATGGAAGTTGCTTTTTGAGGGGGAAATACATCAGGAAGACTCCCACCCTCATCCAAGTGTATTGAATTGGTCCCAAACCACCATCAACAACCACAAAAAAAATCACAGTTTGATTCATTCTTGCTATGGAAGCAAGAACCTAGTGAGGTGGTTAAGTCTAGCTACTGTGCTGCCTTCCCAGATGGGTCTCCTGTCACTTGGTGCTGCTCAGGGACCATTGTCCAAAAGGGGGGACCAGAATCATAGAATTTTTTGGGGTTGGAAGGGACCTTTAAAGGTCCCCTGGTTCAGCCCCCAAAGATGGAGTCACCAGGAAAACAAGAGCAGCAGCTGGGATAGCAGAGGAGAAGGAGCAGCCACATGGATGTAGAGCAGGAGAGAAGTACCCCAAAGAACAGGAACCCCCAATAGCAGAGATCTCCTCTGCTCACAAGGCTGTCTGGCAGGACTTACCACAATGGGAATCATAGAGACCACCAGACACCAAGGCCCCTCATGTCCAGTATCTCCATGCACCAGAGGGGTAACCCCCATTGCACCTGGGAAGGAAAGAAGCAGCAGTTCCAGGTTCACCCTGATCACAAGCATCACTTTGGGGGGGACGGAGGGGGCAATGAAGCTAGCTGGGATGGCTGAAGCAAAGCTTTCAGCACACTGAACATTCTCAAGTTTGTCCATGCCTTCTCCAGCTTTTCTAGGCCTTGAGAAACCAAAGCCTGGGGCCAAGAAGGAGCTAAAAGCAACCATGCCTCCGAACCCCAAAGCAATGATGCCTCCTTACAAAAGCCCTGGCTGGCCCATGCTGCCAAGAACAGCAGAAGCCACACAGCTTGAAGACCCAACTCCATACCCTTCTCTCAACAACTGCAAAAGTCACAGGCAAAAGGTTTGTGCCTGGAAACCAAGGCTCGGAGCCATTAAAAGATCCAACCTTTGACTTAGGCAGCTGCCAGCTCTGTATGGGAAAGCATTGTTATGTGCTTGCCCTGCCCCCACCAGCCATCATCATCCACTGCTAGTGAGGGCTGGTTGTGGCCCAGAGAGACTTTCAGTCCATGCAGTCACCTTTATGTTCCCACCTAAGCCCAGCATTTACAGCACAAACCACCGGTCCAGCAGCCATCATCATCCACTGCTGCTGAGTGGCTCAGAGACTTGCAGTCCATGCAGTCACTTTGATGTTCCCTCCTAACCCCAGCAGCTACAGCACAAGCCACTGGTAGGGTTTCCTGCTCACTAGGAAGATCAGGAAGCCAGGGCTGAAACAATCAGCACCTCCAGGTTGTGTCCTTGCTCCTCCCACCTTTGAAGTGCACAAGAACCAAGAGCAGCTCACCCCATGCCGCATTCGAAGCCGCAGCACGACAGCAAGTCCTCTGCAGAGACCTCCACGCTCACCTTGGCATTTGTGTGAACACAGATCCTGTCTGAAATCGCTTTCACAGCACCAAAAGCCTGTGGACAGCCCCCAAAACCAAGAGGAAAAACCATTAGAGCGCATGTAGAGCATGGAGAAACCACACAACCTTCTGGCAAACAGGCACCAGCCGGGCTGGGAGAAGCCCATTGAGAAGCTCAGATGCTGCAGGGTAACAGGATCACAGAATGCACGGGGCTGGAAGGGACCTTCAAAGGTCATCTTGTCCAACACCCCTGCAGTGAGCAGGGACATCCCCGTGAGATCAGGGTTCCATCAAGTTAAACCTTGACTGCTTTCAGGGATGGGACCTCCGCCACATCTGAGCAATCAGTTTCAGTATTTCCCCACTCATTGGAAGAGCTTCCTGCTGACATTCAACCTAACTCTACATTGCTCTTGCACAGAAAACTCTTCTTCCTCATTTTGGATATATGTATTTCTCATGTGCCAAGCCCCAGCAGGAACACAAATCCTCGTGGTGGGTTGGTGCTCAGGAGAGACTGAGGGGTGGTGAAGCCCTGGAATGGGTTATCCAGGGAGGTGGTTGAGGCCCCGTCCCTGGAAGTGTTTAAGCCCAGGCTGGATGAGGCTCTGGCCAGCCTGATCTAGTGTAGAGTGTCCCTGCCCATGGCAGGGGGGTTGGAACTAGCTGATCCTTGGGTCCCTTCCAACCTGACTGAAACTATGAGAAGCCTGCTCTCAACCTTTCTGGTTTAAAAGGATGACTGATAACGAGGCATCAGGCAGCACCTAACAATATGCCTTACAACTGCTACTCCAATATCATGCAAATAACAATTGTTCAGTAATTCCACCATCATTCAGCTGTCACCAGGAAGCTCAAGGGAAGCATTCTCAGATGCCACAGAAGCAGCAGAGGAGCCTCTGTGCTCCTTACCACCAGAGAGGCGATTTTGTTTGCACCAAGAACAGATTGGTGAGGGATCTCCCCATCCCCCCCAGCTTGTGCAGTTCAGGAGCAAACTCAGTGGTATGCTTTTTTCATCCAGGAAGCTCTCTATCAATGTGATCTTAAAGCCACCCATGTTCTTACCCAGCAAGAGCCACAAGAGCCATGGTTCTTATCTCACTGATGGTAGGACAGTTAGGCCACTGCGTCGTGAGTCAAAGCTGTCAGGCAGCTCCATGTCTGCAGCAAAATCTACCCTGCAGTGACAAGAGGGAAGCCCTGTTACAGGAACACCACTGTGACAGGGCTGGGTGCACAGGACTCTCCTGCCTCTTCTAAA
Source organism: Colaptes auratus (assembly GCA_015227895.2). NCBI lineage: Eukaryota > Metazoa > Chordata > Aves > Piciformes > Picidae > Colaptes > Colaptes auratus. The sequence goes on along the minus strand of CM037641.1, from coordinate 1,274,405 downwards.
GGCAACCTGAAGGATGAGGGCTCTTTGGTTTGCTTGCTTACTGAAGGAGAATAAATACTTCTGCAGGTCTCAGAGCAGATCAGCAGCTCCTCCAGTGTTTCAAGGAATACAAATTGCACAACTGGTCGAGCATCTGGCAGGACAGATATCCTCCCATGCATGCTTCTCTGCTCAGTGATCTCAAGGTCTTTTTCCAACCTGGTCTATTCCACTCTACTCCATTCTACCCCATTCTATTCCATTCAATACAATACACTACACCAGGTTGAAAGAGACCTTCAAGATCATTGTGTCCAACCCATCAACCCACCTAAACAACTAAACCATGGCACCAAGCACCCCATCAAGTCTCCTCCTGAAACACCTCTAATGAAGGTGACTCCACCACCTCCATGGGTGCAAGATGTCCACCAAGCTGCACCCAAGGGAATCTCACTCAGTCTCACCCACCCCAGATACACCAGGAGCATCCACACAAGCTTTTTACAGGGCTTTCATCTTCTCCCAGCACTCACCTCTCAGGCAGCTTGGGGCCCACCCAGGGAAGGTGCCACAGAGCTTCTTCACATAGCTCATGTCAGTGTTGAGGAAGTTGTGCCCTGCCTGGGAAGAAACACAGAGAAATGGGACATGGACTCTTCACAGCCACCCAGTGCAGTGCTGGGACCAGCCTGGTGCTCCAGATCACCTTCAAACAACCAGTGCCTAACACTTGCTATAAAACTCAGATCACTGCATCATGACCAGTAAGACCAACCCTAGGCTTTGGCACAGCAGCCCAGTCAAGGAAGGTTTGGCCAAGGTGATCAAGGCAGCTTGACTCTTGCTGCTTGTTTCTAGCCTCCTGGTTTCCTCCTTTAGCATTGCTCCTACTCAATAAATTCATTATGCTTGGCTCCAAAGGGGAGAGGCTCCACAGTACAGCCACCACAGGCATCCCTGACAATAACAACTCCTCACTGGAGAAGTCAACTGAGACCAAGGCTGCTGTCACGGGTTAGGTCTCCAACCAGGACAGTTGGCTTGATGCAGTAACCGTGGTGAAACTCACAAGGCTCAGCTGCCGAGTCCTACAAGGAGACTGCTGAGTGATGCATTTTCCCCACACACCAAAATAACCCAACACAAACCAAGGCAGTACTCACCTTCCAGGTAGTGTTGAGCTTGTTATGTGGTTGACTAAGTCACTGGGAGAGGAGGGAAGTAGGAATGCTGCGAGCGTTGGCAAAGGCCACCAGGACACACAGGAGGGACACGGACGGCCACATCTTGGCTACAGAACAGGACCCTCACCTGCAGTCAGATTGGGACATAACTGAAACACTTCCAAGGAGGGCTCAGACTGCAAGAAAGGGCTTGCCAGAAGAACTGTCTCAGCAGCACGTGGCAGTACAGAAACATGGGGCTGCACAATGTCCCTCCCGATCCAGCTCCGCTCCAGAGGTCAGGAGAGACACAGGAGCAGGCTAATGACCCTGTCTTGCAGCTCAGAAGAAACTAGGTGAGGCAACCCTGTTTGCTGAGCACTGAAGGATTAGTAGCAGCAGGAAGACATCCTCTGAAGCAGATCCAAGGGATTTGGAGGGTATTACAAGCTGTGTTTACTTCCACAAAAATCAAGAATAAGGTCTAGGAGAAGGACTAAGTGACAGCCAACCTCCATGGCAAACTGCAGCCCTGGGGACTTCCTAGCCCCTGCCCCACTGCAGGGCTCCAAACCACATTTCTGGACTTTATGGCCTTGTTTTGGCCAGCCAGGGACTCTGACCAAGGTCACACTACCCACACAGAGGTGGGTCTGCATGCACCAAAGCTGCTGTGCTCCCTTCCCACTGGGGCTTTTCATGATGGAGGCTGGGGGAAGCCACAGTCCTTGGCACGGGGCACCAGGAAACTCCCAGTTCAGGGGACAGAGATGCAGGGGAAATCACAGAATGGTAGGGTGGAAAGAGACCTCTGGAGATCATCTAGTGCAACCCCTCTCCTAAAGCAGGGTCACCTAAAGCAGGTTGCACAGGATCAAGTCCAGGCAGGTTTGGAATCTCTCCAGAGGAGATTCTGCCACTTCTCTGGGCAGCCTGTTCCAGTGCTCTGTCACCCCTGAAATCCAGGGGCACAGCAAGAACGGACCACAGCTTCCCACGACGGAGCACAAGCACCACCCAGTCCAAAAATGCTGCATGACTCTCTGGTTCTCCTGCCTCCTTTCACCTGATTCACATTAAATTGCCCCACTCCAGCTTAACTCCCTACACCAGCAGCCACTGCCTGCTACACTTTCCCTGACTCAGACACCCAGCCAGACCATGAGCTGCTTGATCTCTACAAACATAGAATGGTTTGACCTTCAAGATCACCTGCTTCCAACCTCACCCTGGCTGGGCACAGACACCTTCCACTAGACCAGGCTGCTCAAAGCCCCATCCAGCCTGACCTTCGACACTTCCAGGGCTCTTTTTCCACCATATCTATAGCCACTGTGATGAGCACCAAGCTTGGTGAGCAACCAAGACCTCAAACACTCCACAGGAGCCTGAAGAGCAGATATTTAGACCTTAATTCCTAGACACCCCAGCAATCATCTGAACATATAATCACCTTTGCGAGCCTGGGCTTAAACCCTTCTGGACAAATACACCCGAGCTGGGCACGCAGCTCTTGCCAGCAGCTCTCTGGTCCCATGGCAGCAGAGCAGGGGATGGAGAGATCCACACAGGTTTCTATACAGGCTGCTGCCACCCACACACAGCCAAGTTTAGCCCTTCCAGAGAAGAAAACCCAGCAGGAGTGTCCTACTTTCTGCCAGCAACAAGCCCAGGTGGCTGCAGCTAACTGTATAAAAAGGTTTGGGTCTGGTTTTTTTCCCCCTTCCCTCTCCTCCTTCCACCATTATGATTTTTCTTCCCACCTGCACTCTCAGCAGGCTGCTTGGACCAAGAGCTTGTGAGGTCAGTAGCACTCAAGTCTCCTACCCTAAGCTCACCGTTTTGAATCATAGAATCAGTCAGGGTTGGAAGGCACCACAAGGATCAGCTAGTTCCAACCCCTGCCATGGGCAGGGAACCTCACACTCACACTACACAGGGGACAGAGCCTCATCCAGCCTGGCTTAAATACCTCCAAGGATGGGGCTTCAACCACCTCCCTGGACAACCATTCAGGCTTCACCACTCTCATGGGGAAGAACTTCCTCCTCATGTCCAGCATGAATCTCCCCACCTCCAGCTTCATTCCATTCCCCATAGTCCTATCACTACCTGGATCCTGAGGAAGTCCCTCCAGCTTTCTTGTAGGCCCCCTTCAGATACTGGAAGGCCACAATAAGGTCACCTTGGAGCCTTAGAATCATAGAATCATAAGGTTGGAAGAGACCTCACAGATCATCAAGTCCAACCTGTCACCCAATCTTCTCCAGACTGAACGCCCCAACTCCTTCAGTCTGTCCTCATAGGAGAGTGCTCCAGCCCTCTGATCATCCTCGTGGCCCTTCTCTGGACACCTTCCAGCACTCCAGATCCCCTTGGATAGGGGCTCCGAACTGGGGCAGTACTCCAGTGGGGTCTCAGAGAGTGAGTAGAAGGGGAGAATCACCTCCCTTGCCCTGCTGGCCACACTTCTCTGCTGCAGCCCAGGATCTGCTGGCTTCGGGCTGCAAGTGCACACTGAGAGCTCCTGGTGAGTTCTCTCCACCAGCACCCCCAAGTCTCTCTCTCAGGCTGCTCTCAGCCAGTCCTGCCCAGCCTGGATTTGTGCCTGGGATTGCCTCCACCCAGATGCAGGACCCTGCACTTGGTCTTGTTGAAGCTCATGAGGTTGGCCTGTGCCCTTTTGAAAAGGCTTCATATGTATTTGCTTGCTTAGTGGTTTCTCACTCTCCAAGGAGCTACTGGAGAGAATCAGGTAGAGGGCTATGAAGATGATGAGGGGACTGGAACATCCCTCATGAAGAAAGGCTGTGAGACCTGGGATTGTTTAGCCTGGAGAAGAGAAGGCTGAGAGGGGATCTTATCAATGCCTATTGATATCTAAAGGAGAGGGGTCAGGAGGATGGAGCCAGGCTCTTTTTAGTGGTGCCCAGAGATACAGCAAGGGGCAACGGGCACAATCCAGAATGCAGGAGGTTCCATCTGAACATAAGGAAAAACTTCTTCCCTGGGAGAGTAATGCAAGACTGGGACAGGCTGCCCAGAGAGGTTGTGAAGTCTGGGCAAGATCCTGTGCAACCTGCTCTAGGTGAACCTGCTTAGCAGGGGGACTGGACTAGATAATCTTATAGTTTAGTTTCATAGTTTCAGTTAGGGTTGGAAGGGACCACAAGGATCAGCTAGTCCCAACCCCCCTTCCATGGACAGGGACACCCTACACTAGATCTGGCTGGACAGAGCCTCATCCAGCCTGGGCTTAAACACCTCCAGGGATGGGGCCTCAACCACCTCCCTGGACAACCCATTCCAGGGCTTCACCACTCTCATGGGGAAGAACTTCTTCCTCACCTCCAGCCTGAATCTCCCCACCTCAGCTTCATCCCATTCCCCCTAGTCCTATCACTCCTGATAGCCTGACAGTCCCTCCCCAGCCTTCTTGTAGCCCCTTCAGATACTGGAAGGCCACAATGAGGTCACCTCGGAGCCTTCTCTTCTCCAGACTGAACAGCCCCAACTCCTTCAGTCTGTCCTCATAGGAGAGGTGCTCCAGCCCTCTGATCATCCTCGTGGCCCTTCTCTGGACACCTTCCAGCACTCCAGTCCCTCTTGGAATAGGGGCTCCAGAACTGGAGGCAGTACTCCAGGTGGGGTCTCACCAGAGCTGAGTAGAGGGGGAGAATCCTCCTTGCCCTGCTGGCCACACTTCTCCTGCTGCAGCCCAGGATCTGATTGGCTTTCTGGGCTGCAAGTGCACACTGAGAGCTCCTGTTGAGCTTCTCTCATGTTGAGCTTCTTCAGAGGGTCCCTTCCAAACCTTACCATGCTGAGATTCTGTCACTCTTGCAGACACTCGGTGGCACTGCTGGTGTCTCCACCATGCTTACACAGGAGGTTATGCCCAGAAAAACCAATGCACATTTCTACTATGTAGCCCCTCAACAGGACCATAGGAAGCCTGCAGGTGAGCAGCCTGAGCTGAAGCACCTTTTTCTAACCAAAAATATCTTACAAACACTCCACATCACCAAAGCAAACCCCTAAATCCTCAGTACCTCTTGTGCTCAACATTGTATTCTTGTAGCACAGAAGGGAGACAGTTCTGAGGCCAGAAGCCACACTTTCATTCTCAGCAGGATGCTTCCAAGTTTGCTGACATACTGAAACTCCCCCCAGCAAACCCTCCTGCATTGAAACAGTGCCTTGCACCAAGCTCCTGATGGATGGACACAGGAGATCTCACAGCCTCAGGTTCCCAGACCACACTGGCTGCAGACTGCAAGCTGCAGGCAACTTGAGACCAAGCTGGAAACAGATACCAGGCAGTTTCTCCTCTGACAGCCTCTTGCCTTTTAAGCTCTGCTGCATTACATCCGTCCCACAAGGTGGCTGACAGCCAGCACACCCAGCAGCAGCAGCGAGACGTTGCCCAGTGCAACCCAGAGAGCTGGGAGCCAGCTGGTTGCTCCAGCAAACAAACCTCTTGGCAAGCCTCCTATGGGCATGAAACCTCCCTGCAGCCCATGAGAGAGCTGGGGTTGTTCAGCCTGGAGAAGGTTCCAGGGAGATGTTATTGCAGCCTCCCAGTGCTTAAAAGGGGCCTGCAAGAAAAGATGGGGACAGGCTTTTTAGCAGGGCCTGTTGTGACAGGAAAAGGGTGGGGGGTTTAAACTTCAAAGAGGGGAGACACAGACTGGAAAGGAGACATTGCTTGTGCTGAGGGTGAGGAAACACTGGCACAGGTTGCCCAGAGAGGTGGCAGAAGCCCCATGCCTGAAAATATTAAAAGACAGGCTGGATGGGGCTTTGAGCAACCTGATGTAGCTGGAGATGTCCCTGCTGACTGCAGAGAGCTTTTGAGGTGTCTTGCAACCCAAACCACTCTATGCTGCTGTGAAGTTTCCTATGGGCTTGAAGTTTCAGGAGGGAAGCTGAGACTTTGTGGACAGCAGAGAGCATCCCAAGAGCTGGGTGGAGAAAGAAGGGGTGGCCCTCACCCTCATGCAATTGCTTCCTCTCTGCCCACCCCATGATTTCGGCAAGCCCTCTGTGCACAGCAAATCTAGAGAGAGAGAGAGCATAGGCATGAGACTCTCAAGATAAACTTCCACCCACATGAAGTCACAGAGCAGCAACAGCAGCAACAGAGCCAGTAAGAAGAGGCCGCTGATGCTTCCCGTCCCGGTGTTATCGTGCACAAGCTTCCCCCAGCACTGCTATCTCCCCCACACAGGCCTCCCTCCCCCTCAACCCCCACGCCTGTTTTAAATGCCACCCAAAAAAAAACCCAGCACCAAAACCCACAGAACAGCTGCTGCACCTGGGAGATATCTGCTCCTCCCTCTGCATGGTGCACAGGCCAGAGAAGTTCCTCCAGCAAGCTCAGCAGATCCCTTCCTTGTGCACCCTCCATGTCCCTGGATGTACCTCGCAGCTTCAGGAGGACCCTGGCAAAAGCTGTCCTCACAGGTCACATCCCACCACAGCTTAGTAGCTTGAAAACCCAAGCAAAGCTCAGCTGTTGAATTTCTTAAGACAGAGCAGCTTCACCCTAGCAAACTCTCCAGGTAGCAGGAGGATGTTTGGGGCTTGCAGAGAGTCCCCCAAGCTGCTCCGCTTCCTTTGCAGACCTGGAAGCTGAGAATGAGCCCCACCCCCTTGCTTTGTGATCTGAATGATCTGACAAGGCAACTTCTTGAATGAAGGGCAAGAAGGCTGGCCAGCCTGATCTAGTGTGAGGTGTCCCTGCCCATGGCAGGGGGGTTGGAACTAGCTGATCCTTGTGGTCCCTTCCAACCCTGACTGATTCTATGATAACACTCCAGGAAGCTGCTACCCACCAGCATGCCTGACCCTGGGCAGGACCCCCAAACTTCAGCCAGCTGGTCGCTTAAAAAGAGAGCATTTGGGCCACCCGAGTGCAGCCCCTGTCAGCTAGTGAGGAGGAAGCACCGAGGCTGAAGGCTCTCCTACAGGAGCTGCTCTGAGCAGAGCAGCCGCAGCTCCGGAGCGAGATGGCTGCAGCTGATGCTGCACCACCCACCCGCAGTCCCTCTGCACTGAGAGATGGGGAGGAGGGAAGGTGGTGACATCACCCAGATGCCTTCTCCATCCATCCTGAGCAGCAGATCTTGGAAGCAGAGGCAGTTGCCCACATGCTTTCTCAGGGGCAGAGCTCCCACTTGCTGTACCACATCGCGCCACAGATCAGCCAGGTCTGGAAGCAGCAGCCCAGGGAGTGGCACAGTGCCCCAGGAGCAAACCTCTCTGCAGCTCACCACTGCAGAGTCCCACCACAAAGGTCTTCTCTTTATCACCCAGAAAGCAAAGCTCATAAATCCCTTTTACCTGGGCATTTCTCAACAGCAGTCAATAAAACCCTCTGAACAGGCTATTCAAAGCCCAGCTCACATGACTCAGTTTCTGTAGGTCATGAGATAAGTCACAGCCCTCAGGCACCTCTCAGCTCCTCACTGTCTGGACCAAACCTCTCCAGGCACAGACAGAGGCACTCACACACCCTTCTGCAAGGGATTAAGGAAGATAAAAACTGTCCCAACCTCACAGCCGTACCCTCCCAACCCTCCAGAGTCAGAGCTACTCAGCAAAAGCCCAAGTCATGTGTCCTCCTCCTGCAGGCAGCCCTTTCCCCAAGCTGAGCTTTGTCCTTTGTTCCAGCTGCCCGTTGGTGACTTTACACCACAACAAAGCAAGCCTATGAACAGTCCGATCCGGTTTAGCTTGCTGCAACACCAGGTTAGCCTGTGGGCCCCAAGCTCATGGTCTGGTGACTCCATTACAGCCACTATCAGAGCTTGATTTTGTTGGCCTTCTAAGAAAAGGGGGAAAAAAGCAGCATGAGGCACCTCTTTTCTCCATTCCATCCCAGGAAAGCCAAGTTATCAGCACAGAGTAGAATCATGGAATTGTTAGGGTGGGAAGGGATCTCAAGGATCAGCCTGTTCCAACACCCCTGCCATGGGCAGGGACACCTCACACTACATCAGATTGCTCACAACCACATCCAGCCTGGCCTTAAAAACCCTCCAGGCATGGGGCTTCTGCCACCTCCCTGGGCAACCTGTGCCAGTGTCTCACTACCCCCATGGGGAAGAACTTCTTCCTAACATCCAATCTGAATCTACCCATTCCTAGTTTTGCTCCATTCCCCCTAGTCCTATCACACCCTGACCCCCTAAAAAGTCCCTCCCCAACCTTCTTGCAGCCCCCTTCAGATACTGGAAGGCCACAATAAGGTCTCCTTGGAACCTTCTCTTCTCCAGACTGAGCAGATACCTGGCAAAACAAACAGATCCTGAGACAAGCTGCAGAGCTCACCTCTCCAGCTTGACTCCACCACAAGCACAAGATTCCTCCCCAGTGGGGCTGCACTGATTTTTATCTTTTGTTTTTCCTCTTTTGCTTACAAACCACTCCACAAACCACAGCCTTGCACAAGACCCCAGCAGCTACCCTGCGCTACCCAAATCCCTCACCTTCCACTTTGCGACCTGCAGGTCATAAACACCAGAAGGAAAGGTGCTGCATCCTGCCCGCAGCACGACCCTGGCAGCGAGCTACTGGGGACAAGAGGTGTATCACAGACGGGACGGACAGATCCAGCACCATCTCCCAGCCAAGCCTGGCCGCACATCACGGGATGTTCCCAGAAGCGCTTGAAGCCGGTGCCAAAACCGACCTCCTCAGCGTCAGCTGACAGCGGGGACGGGGTGCTGGGGGGTTTGGCTTTTGCCATATTGACTATGAAAACAAGGCTTCCTCTCTCCTCCCCTGCCGCTTACAGGAAGGTGGCCGCTTTATGGAGGGTTAATGGCATTTTTCCTGCACCAAACCTCACCCCCCGAGCCGCAGGGCATCCCTCCCGGAGGCAAAAATACCCCAAAACATAGCTGGGAAACATGGCAAATGCTGCTGCTGATGCTGCGGGTCCAGCAGGGTGTTTCGCAGCCCCCCGTGGGCTCCGGCTGGGGTTCCCCCGCCCCCAGCTTTCCCACCCCAGCAGCAGATGTCCCATCGCCACCCTCCCCACTCATGTCCCCCCCCACCCCACGCTCCCCGGGGGCGCGCAGCGCAGCACCCCCCTCCCCTCTCCTCCCTTACCTGCCCCCCGCTGCAGCGCCCGCACCCGCGGCCCGCTCCGCTCCTTATGCCCACGAAGCCCGCCCCGGCCCGCCCCCCCCGCCGGGACTCACCGCCCCGCACAGCCCCGGACGGCCCGGGCCAGCCCCGCTCTCCTTCGGTGGCCGCGGAAGGGGCAGCTCCCGGCGGCTGAGTCATTCCCGGCCCGGCCCGCCCCCGGCGTGACTGCATCCTGCCGGCTCCCCGCCTCCGGTCCGCCTGCTTCCCTCCTGCTTCCCCGTTGCTTTCCCGCTGCAGCCGGCTCCCTTCCGACCTCAGGCCCGCCTGCATCCCTCCTGCATCCCACCTGCATCCTAATTCCATCCCACCTCCATCCCACCTCATCTCACTTCCATTCCACCTCCATCTCACATCCCCACATCTCATCTACATCCCTCCTGCATCCCTTTGCCAGCCTGCCTCCATTCCATCGAGTGTTCTCTCAATTCCACTCTCATCTAACCTACTTTTCTCTGCCATTCTGCCTTGATCCCTCCTGCATCCTGTCTCCATTTTGCCTCCATCTCACCTGCATCCCTACTCCATCCTGACATCTTTCCTCCTCTAACCATTCTTCATCCTGCCTGCTCCTCTCCTGTATCCAGTCTCCATCCGCTGCTCATCCCACCACCACTCTACCAGTGTCCTTTGACATTTCCATCTGGAAGTACAGCAAGTTTTTGCTGTTGCTGTTTTAACGTGGACCTGTTGGAGTGGATCCAGAGGAGGCCACAAAAATGATCAGAGGGCTGGAACACCTCTGCTGTCAGGACAGGCTGAGAGAGTTGGGATTGTTCAGCCTGGACAAGAGAAGGCTCTGGGGAGAGCTTGTTGCAGCCTTTCAGTATGTAAAGTGGGCCCTGTAAGAAAGAAAGAGACAACCTTTTTTACCAGGGCTTGTGGTGGTGGGACAAGGGGTGATGGTTTTAAACTGAAAGAGGGGGAGATTCAGACTAGGCATAAGAAAGTAATTGTTCACACTGAGGGGGAAGTTTAGGCTGGAGGTGAGGAGAAAGTTCTTCCCAGAGAGAGTTGTTAGCCATTGGAATGTGCTGCCCAGGGAGGTGGTGGAGTCCCCATCCCTGGAGGTGTTTAAGAGGGGATTGGACGTGGCACTTGAAGCCATTGTCTAGCAGTCATGAGGTGTTGGGTGGCAGGTTGGACTTGATGATCTTTGAGGTCTTTTCCAGCCTTATTGATTCTGTGATGGTGATACACTGGCATAGGTTGCCCGGAGAGGTGATAGAAGCCCCATCCCTGGAGTCATTCCAGGCCAGATTGAATGAGGCTCTGAGCAACCTGATGTGGTGGAAACTGTCCCTGCTCACTGCAGGCTGTTTGGATTTGTTGTCCTTTTAGGGTCTCTTTTTATGATTCTGTGGTTTTGGCTGATTTTCAGAAGCATGAACAGCAACACAAAGGTCATCTTGAAAGCCAGTTTCCAAGCCCTGTTCTAAAGCACAATGATGCTGAAGCTTCTCTTTAATGAGAAAGACCATCCCCTTTTTTTTTATTCCTTTGGTGGGAATATAATAAGTTCACCACCCCCCTCAGAAATGGACAGACCACTTAGAATAGGAAATAAAAACTCTGCAGAAGTCTGTTGACATCCAGCAGCCGGTGTGGAAAACCCAAAGTGACAGAGGGAATCTCCCAGGACTTGTTTTAATCACTGAAAAGGGGGACTCTGAGACCTCCTTAGCAGGAACAGAGAGCAAGAGGGATGGTCCATGGTGCTGCACGGGTGGAGCAGCAGGGCTGGTCTGCAAAAGCGATGCCAGCTGGCCAGCTTCTCAAGACATTCAGGAAGCTTCCCATGCCTTGTAGGAGCTTAGGCTTTATGGCAGGACAGAAGCAAATGCCAGGCAGGATGGAATGAAAGTAGGTGATTCATCCTCATTTCTTCTCAGCTTCATCTGTGGTGCCTGGGCAAGGCTTCTCCAAACTCTTCAGTCACCGTTTCTGCGAGGTAGCAAATGTGAGAGACTAAAGCTTGTCTCTCCTGGCGTGACTCAACAAAGATAAAATCCCTTGCTGCTTGCCCAGACAATAGCTGATGTGCCTTGGGCAGAGCCACTGGAAGGACTCTTGGAAGGTGCAAAGATAACCTTGCTCACGGGACTGCAGCTGGCCTACAACAATGGCCCAAGGGCCCAGCATTCACACCTTCAGGACAAGATCATTTCCAGCCATCAGATACCCCGGGAAAGGACAATGGATTCACCACCTGTTTCCTGATGTGTAAAGAGTGTGTGGGTAGGTAGATGGAGCAGGAGGAGGCGGAGGCCTTCCCCCCTCCATCCAGACGGCTGCCCAAACTCACCTGAGTACACAGAAAGATTTCCTGGGGAACGATACCTGGACAAAGATGATTTCCCAGAACGATATCCTGGGGAACAACACTTAATACAATACAATACACCAGGTTGGAAGAGACCTTTAAGATCCAACCTATCAACCAATCCAACCCACCTAAATACAATACAATACAATACAATACAATACAATACAACCCACCTAAACAACTAAACAACTAAACCATGCAGCCAAGCACCCCATCAAGCCTCTTCCTGAGCACCTCCAATGAAGGTGACTCCACCACCTCCATGGGCAGCCGATTCCAATGGGCAATCACTCTCTCTGTATAGAACTTCTTCCTAAGATCCAGTCTAAACCTCCCTGGTGCAGCCTGAGACTGTGTCCTCTTGTTCTGGTACTGGCTGCCTGGGAGAAGAGACCAACCTCTGCCTGTCTACAACCTCCTTCAGGTAGTTTAGAGAGCAATAAGGTCACCCCTGAGTCTCCTCTTCTCCAGGCTAAGCAACACCTGGACACTTGCCTGAGGACTAAAAAACTGTATAAAAGACTGGAGCAACTGCTGGCTAAGAAGAAGAAAACTGGAGAAGAAAAATGCAGGAAAGATCACGGGCCAACACGAGGGATCCTGGACTCTGCAAACCCTCTCTCCGTGCCCTAAGTTCCGGCTGCTGCAACTCATGGAGCTGAAGAAGCTGCCCAGAGGACCACATCCCTTCTACAGCCAAAGCCTCAGCACCCTTCCTCTACAGATCCAACCTCTCCTACAGCACCGTTTACCTTTCCTCCACAGACTCAAACTGTCTTGGGGGGGGTGGGGGGTGAGGGGTGTGGTAATATAATTCCTTTCCTCTTTTCCTCTCTTCTCTACTTTCTCTCTCTCCCCTTCTGATCCATCCACTGTATTTAGGTAATCAATAGTCTAGCTGTTGATATTTTGGCCTCGTTTGTGCCTCTAATTTCACAACAGGGGAATAGTCATTAAAAACCTGAATCTCTTTCAGGCTCGAGACAATCCCTCGGCAGCTGGTGGGATCCCTCTCTCTCTGTGGGGGTTTTTATGAGCATTGGGCCTCACAGACATATTTTTGACATACATTTTAGTACTGGCATTCTGCTGCTTGGGAGGTCTGTTGTACACTGGAAGTAGAAACTCGTGGAATGTTTTGAGTTGAAAGGGACCTTTCAAGGTCACCGAGTTCAAACACCCTGCACTGCAGTAGGGACATCTTCAACTAGATCAGCTTGCTCAGAGCCTCATCCAACCTGTCCTGGAATATGCCCAGGGATGGGGCTTCTGCCACCTCTCTGGGCAACCTGTGCCAGTGTTTTACCAGTCTCAGTGACCAAAAAAAAACCCAAATCATTTTTTATCTAGTCTAAATCTTCCCTCTTTTAGTTTAAAACCATCACTCCTTGTCCTTTGGCAACAGACCTTGCTGAAAGATCAGTATCATAGTATCAGTCAGGGTTGGAAGGGAACACAAGGATCATCTAATTCCAACCCCCTGCCATGGGCAGGGACACCTCACACTAGAGCAGGCTGGCCAGAGCCTCATCCAGCCTGGGCTTAAACACCTCCAGGGACGGGGCCTCAACCACCTCCCTGGACAACCCATTCCAGGGCTTCACCACTCTCATGGGGAAGAACTTCCTCCTCATGTCCAGCCTGAATCTCCCCACCTCCAGCTTCATTCCATTCCCCCTAGTCCTATCACTAGCTGAGATCCTAATTGTCCCCACCCTTCTTATTGGCCCCTTTAAGTACTGAAAGACCCCAGTAAGGTCTCCTTGGAGCCTTCCCATCACAGAATCACCAAGGTTGGAAGAGACCTCAAAGATCATCAGGTCCAACCTGTCACCACAGACCTCGTGACTAAACCACGGCACCAAGTGCCACGTCCAATCCCCTCTTGAGCCCCTCCAGGGACGGTGACTCCACCACCTCCCTGGGCAGCCCATTCCAATGGCTAATGACTCTCTCAGTGAAGAACAACCCCAACTCTCTCAGCCCATCCTCATAGGAGGAGTCTTCCAGCCTTCTGATAATTTGTGTGGCCTCCCCTGGACCAACCCCAACATGTCCATGTGTTTTTTTTTTGTTTGCTGTGGTGAGGACCCCAGAACTGGACACAGCACTGCAGGTGGACTCTCACCAGCGGGGAGCAAGTGGGGCAGGATCACCTCCCTGAGAAGTCAGTGTGGGTTGTTTTTGGTTGGCAGGTTGGTTGGTTGGCTTGGCTGGGGTTTGGGGTTTTTTGGTCATTTTTTTGCTCTTACTGCCATTTATATCCAATCATTTTTTGGCCACATTTGTGTTTTCAAGATGAGTTTTGATTTGGAAGACTTGAAACTAAAAGAATCAGAATAATAGCATTTAATCCACTGACTCCCAGCATTTCTTCAGGAATGCAGGAGGTGCTGTTGCTGTCTTCAAGTGCATTTCTGCTCCAACAGTGTGCAAAGACCCTTGGACCGTTGTCTACCTTCACATATAATGTTTAACCAGTGGAGATTTAAGCTCTCTACTGTTTTCAGGTGTGCTTTGGCAATTAAAATCATAATTTAAGGAGGTAAATAAATCACTTGTAAGCCTTCTGACCTCCATCTGACTCACACAGGATGCCTCTGCTCTGCTCATTCCTCTCTGAGCTTTCTGTCTTGCCTGTGAGGTTCTGTTGACACAAAGCACGGGCAGACGAGCCTGGGTTTTGCCCTGCCCTTTGCACAATGTGGCTCAGAGGTCCTTGGTGCCTCCAGCCACGTGAGAATGTTGTGTGAGGCCAGGGAGCTGCAGAGAAGACATCACAATGTTTATTTTCCTCCATACCTGCTGAAGTTACCTCTTTATTCCCAATTCTTCCCTACTGCCAGACAGGTTTTTGCCTGGAAGTTGCAGGTTAGTGATTTTTAGACTGTGCAGCCCTATGCAAGACCTTTCAGTTGGTTCTGGGGAAGCATGGAGCCTGTCCTTTGGGTTATACCAATAGCCTCTGCTGCTTTTCCACCTGGGTTTATTTCTTCTGCAGCTGCTCTGCGGCTTTGTCACGGGTGAACTAAATGGGTGAACTAAAACTGTGCACAGTATGCTGCTGGTCCTCCTGCCCTCCGTGGGGAAATGAAGTTGCCATCCCCTTCTCAGTTTCCTTGGGCTAGGAACATGTCAGTTTGTCACAGAATGACTTGGGCTGAAAGGGACCTTTAAAGATCATCTCATTCCAACCTCTGCAGTGAGCAGGAACATCTTCAACTAGGTCAGGTTATTCAGAGCCCCATCCAGCCTTGACTTGAACACTTCCAGTGATCCACAACTTCTCTTGTGAATTCTGTTTAAGTGTTTCATCACCCTCACAGGGCAGAATTTCTTTCTTATATCCAGTTTAAATCTACCCTTCTTCATCACCCCTTGTCCTGTCACTAAATGCCCATATAAGTAGTCCCTCTCCAGCTTCCCTGTCAGCCCCCTTTAGGTATCACACAGTATCACAGTATAACCAAGGTTGGAAGAGGCCCCAAGGATCATCAAGTCCAACCTGTCCCAACAGACCTCACAACTAGACCATGGCACCAAGTGCCACGTCCAATCTCCCCTTGAACACCTCCAGGGACGGCGACTCCACCACCTCCCTGGGCACCCATTCCAATGACGATGACTCGTTCAGGGAAGAACTCCTCCTCACCTCGAGTCTAAACTCCCTGCACAGCTTGAGACTGTGTCCCCTTGTTCTGGTGTGTGTTGCCTGAGGGGACTGGGAGCCACCAATAAAGTCTCCCCAGACCTTCTCTTCTTCAGGCTGAACATGCCAACCTCTCAGCCTGTCCTCAGCAGCAGAGGTTTTGCAGCCTTTGGATCATTTCTGTGGCTCCTCTGAACCGCTCAGCAAGGCCAAGTACCAGGTCCTGCACTAGGGTCATAAGGAGCCCACGTAATGATGCAGGCCTGGAAAGCTGCCCACTGGACAAGGACCTAGGGGTGTTATTTGACACTATGTCTTAGACGAGCCAGCAGTGTGACCAGGTGGCAAAGAAGGCCACTGTCCTGCCTTGTGTCAGAAATAGTGTGGCCAGCAGGATTAGGGAAGTGATCCTGGCCATGCAGTTGGCACTGGTGAGGCTGCACTTCAAATCCTGGGTTCATTTTCGGGCCCCTTGCTACAGGAAAGACATTGACATCCTGGAATGTGTCCAGAGAAGGGCAGAAAGTTGGTGAAGGATCTAGAGCACAAGTCTTGTGAAGAGAGGCTGAGGGAGCTGGGGTTGTTTAGCCTGGAGAAGAGGAGGCTCAGGGGAGACCTCTCTCTCTCCAACTACATGAAAGGAGGTTGTAGCAAGGTAGAGGTTGGTCTGTTTGCCCAAGTGACAAGCAATATGATAAGAGGAAATTACCCCAGGTTGTACCAGGGAAGATTTAGGTTGGATGCTAGGGAAAAATTTCTCCATGAAAAGGAATGTCAAGCCCTGGAACAGGCTGTCCAGGGAGTGGTGGAGTCCCAACCCCTGGAGGGGTTTAAAAGATCTGTAGATGTGGTGCTGAGGAACATGGTTTAGAAGTGACCTGGCAGTACTGGATTACAGCTTATTGTGTCCAGTTCTGGGCCCCTCAGGTTAGGAAAGATGTTGAGTTGCTGGAAGGTGTCCAGAGAAGGGCAACAAAGCTGGGGAGGGGTCTGGAGCACAGCCCTGTGAGGAGAGGCTGAGGGAGCTGGGGTTGCTTATCCTGGAGAAGAGGAGGCTCAGGGGAGACCTTCTTGCTCTCTACAACTACCTGAAGGGAGGCTGTAGCCAGGTGGGGGTTGGTCGCTTCTCCCAGGCAACCAGCACCAGAACAAGAGGACACAGTCTCAAACTGCACCAGGGGAGGTTTAGGCTGGTTGTTAGGAAGAAGTTCTTCACAGCAAGAGAGATTGGCCATTGGAATGTGCTGCCCAGGGAGGTGGTGGAGTCACCATCCCTGGAGGTATTTAAGAAGAGCCTGGATGAGGCACTTGGTGCCATGGTTTAGTTGATGAGATGCTGTTGGGTGATAGGTTGGACTTGATGATCTCTGAGGTCTCTTCCAACCTGTTTAATTCTAATTCTAATTCTAATTCTAATTCTAATTCTAATTCTAATTCTAATTCTAATTCTATTTCTATTCCTATTTCTGTTTCCACCACCTCCCTGGGCAGCACATTCCAATGGCTAACAACTCTCTCTGTGAAGAACTTTCTCCTCACCCCCAGCCTAAACCTCCCCTGGTGCAGCTTGAGACTGTGTCCTCTTGTTCTGGTGCTGGTTGCCTGGATGAAGAGACCAACCCCCTCCTGGCTACAACCTCCCTTCAGGTAGTTGTAGACAGCAAGAAGGTCTCCTCTGAGCCTCCTCTTCTCCAGGCTAAGCAACCCCAGCTCCCTCAGCCTCTCCTCACAGGGCTGTGCTCCAGACCCCTCCCCAGCTTTGCTGCCCTTCTCTGCACACCTTCTATCCACACAGCAAGAGAGGGGAAATCTTGGGGTCTTGGCATACTCCAACTCCTGTGCACCATTTTTGCCTTATGCTGCTGAGGTTCTGTAAGAGATGGAAGGTTCCTTCCAGACCTGGAGGCTCATGGACCACTCTCCTTCCTGCTCCTTTGCAAAGTCTTGTGAACAGGAACCTCCAGTTGTGCAACCCTAGGGCACCTGGTGACTCAGACGAGCTCATGAGGGAGCTGGTGGTTTTGCCATGGGGTGACTCAGCAATGGATGACATAAGCAAAAAGCTGCTTCTGCCATTGCTGGCCCAGACTGAATTAAGATCTGGGTGAATTAAGATCTGAGATGACCCTAGAGGGATGTGGGAAGGCAATGGCAGGGCTGTCATAGATCATAGAATCAATCAGGTTGGAAAGACCTCAGAGATCATCAAGTCCAATGTATTACTTAATACCTAACACCTCATGACAACTAAACCATGGCTCCAAGTGCCACATCCAAGCCTTTTTTGAACACCTCCAGGGATGATGACTCCACCACCTCCCTGGGCAGCACATTCCAATGGCTAACAACTCCCTCTGTGAAGAACTTTCTCCTCACCCCCAGCCTAAACTTCCCCTGGCACAGCCTGAGACTGTGTCCTCTTGTTCTGGTGCTGGTTGCCTGGGTTGCCAACCCCCACCTGGCTACAACCTCCCTTTAGGTAGTTGTAGAGAGCAATAAGGTCTCCCCTGAGCCTCCTCTTCTCCAGGCTAAGCAACCCCAGCTCCCTCAGCCTCTCCTCATAGGACTTGTACTTGAAGCCTCTCCCCAGCCTCATTGCCCTTCTCTGGACACGTTCAAGAGTCTCAATGTCCTTCTTAAACTGAGCTGCAGCTGCTCAACATGGAGGAAGCAATAGGACAAGAGGAAACAACTTGTATTCAGCACTGGTTAGGCCACACCTTGAGTCCTGTGTCCAGTTCTGGGCCCCTCAGTTTAGGAAAGATGTTGAGTTGCTGGAAGGTGTCCAGAGAAGGGCAACAAAGCTGGGGAGGGGTTTGGAGCAATTGCTGGAATGTGTCAAGAAATTCAAGAGCAGAGGCAGGTGCCTAGATCTCCCAGGGCACCTGATCCTGACCTTCTCCTTACATCACTTGCTGAGCCTGTAATTTCTAGCTGCTCAGTTGCAGCCTCTGTCCACCACATCTGTCCCAGCTTGGGATGGAACGTGGGAGCTACTTCCCCTCCATCACACTCCGTGGTCATCCCCCACTCAGATGACAGACTTGTGCAAGAAAAGCCACACTTGGCAGCAGCTCTCCTGCTTCAAAAAGAAACCTCCAGCTGTCCCTGGAGGAGGAAACTGAGTGAAAAGGAGAAGTGAGAGAGAAAGCAGGGCGCTGACACACACCACGAAAATTTGCATCCAAAGCATTTTCTCTGTGGGTGCTGCACAGAGGGACAGATAAACAAACAATCAAACCCCACCAGCCCTGCACTTTCATGTTCCTTGCTGCTCTGCAGGACCAGGGTGTCAGTGCCTCTTATTGAGAGTGACTTTCATCTCCTGACTTTACAGCATTTTGGGGGAGTCTTTAACAATTTTGCCTTTCTCCCCCTCTACTCAGCTCTGGTGAGACCCCACCTGGACTACTGCCTCCAGTTCTGGAGCCCCTATTCCAAGAGGGATCTGGAGGTGCTGGAAGGTGTCCAGAGAAGGGCCACGAGGATGAGCAGAGGGCTGGAGCACCTCTCCTGTGAGGACAGACTGAGGGAGTTGGGGCTGTTCAGTCTGGAGAAGACTCCAAGGTGACCTAATTGTGGCCTTCCAGTATCTGAAGGGGGCTACAAGAAGGCTGGGGAGGGACTTCTCAGGATCTCAGGTAGTGATAGGACTAGGGGGAATGGAATGAAGCTGGAGGTGGGGAGATTCAGGCTGAATGTGAGGAGGAAGTTCTTCCCCATGAGAGTGGTGAAGCCCTGGAATGGGTTGTCCAGGGAGGTGGTTGAGGCCCCATCCCTTGAGCTGTTTAAGCCCAGGCTGGATGAGGCTCTGGCCAGCCTGATCTAGTGTGGGGTGTCCCTGCCCATGGCAGGGGGGTTGGAACTGGATGATCCTTGTGGTCCCTTCCAACCCTGACTATGATTCTATGATTCTTTCTCTGCAGGCTCAGAGGTTGGCCATGGCCAAGACAGGAGCATAAGCGAGGTGAGCACCTGGGCTCTTGGTTGATGGGGCTTGTTCCTATGCCTGTGGACATCTTCCCTCCCAGTTCAGGGTTGGAAGGATGTTTTCCCAAAGGAACTGGCCAAGGAATGGAGCTTTACTTGCCCTTGTCTACTCAAATGGAATCCCAGACTCTTATCTGTGCCACTGAATTGATCTCCATCCTTTGGTCTCTCCTGCTCAAGCATGAAAAATGCATTGTGGAGCGTTCCTTGGGGCCAGAAGATTTGTCCAGCCTTGGCTTTGGGTTTGGTAGATGACCTAGGGATGGAGGCTGTGTCTTACACTTGCACAATTGGTTTAGCCTGGAGAAGACGGAGAGGGGAACTTACCAATGCTCTTTTCAGTGGTGCCCAGAGACAGTACAAGGGGCAATGAGCACAAGCTTAGAACACAGGAAGTTCCATCTGAACTTGAGGCAAAACTTGTTTTCCTTTGAGAATGCCAGAGCACTGGACCAGGCTGCCCAAGAAGGTTGTGGAGTCTCCTTCTCTGGAGAGATTCCAAACCCCCTTGGATGTGATCCTGAGTGACCTGCTCTGGGTGAGCCTGCTTTAGCGGTGGAGGGGGGGTGTTGGACTTCATGATCTCCCAACCCCCACCAGCCTGTAACTGAGGTCCAGGGAGGTATCAGTTTTGCTGTGGAGCCATTATCCTTTGTCCATTTTGCAGAAGGGAAACTGAGGCATAAAGAGTTCACCTCAGGATGAGCCCAGATGGTGAAAGCAGAAGTCAGGGCCCGTGGGGAGCCCTGCTGCTACCACCTGATCATGCTGCCTGCACCCCTCTCCTGGCTGCAAAACTAGAAGGGTTGTTGGCTCTTGCAAAGAAGGGAAACCTCCCAAGGTTCTTGAGGAATGGGTGTTTGTGTGTGCTCCAGTGAAAGGTTATCTCAGCAGGCATCATGCCAGGCACTCAGTGACGTGGGAGGGTCCATCACACGCTGCCAGGCCACCCGGCACCCGCTTTTCCCTGGTAACCCTGATTTACCCTGTTCTTGGCTTTGTTTGTACATAAGCCTCAGGGGAGGAAATGGAAAGAGGAGGAGGACTGGTGGGACTGGAAATCACAGTCATTTGTGAGGAGCTGGGGCAGGAAGGGCAAAGTGCTTGGAGGCTTTTCTAAGGGTCAGCGGTGAGGGTCTGTGGGCTGGGCGAGATGGGTACCTAGAAGGCAGCCTGAGCCTGTGTGGGGTTCAGGGGAAACTGGAAGGACTCTTTAACTCATTTTAATTCATTTAGAAAAAAATAAATAAATGTGCAGGGTGAGGAAGCTGAAGGGCAGTTTCCCCATGGGCAGAAGGGGTGTCCCTGAGAGGAGAGGCACCCTGCACCATAAAATCATAGATTTGTCAGGGCTGGAAGGGACCTCAAGGATCATCCAGTTCCAACCCCCTGCCATGGACAGGGACACCTTACACTACAGCAGCTTGCTCACAGCCACATCCAGCCTGGCCTGAAAAACCTCCAGGGATGAGGCTTCCACCACCTCCTTGGGCAACCTGTGCCAGTGTCTCCCCACCCTCATGGGGAAGAACTTCTTCCTAACATCCAATCTGAATCTACCCATTCCTAGTTTTGTTCCATTCCCCCAGTCCTATCACTCCCTGACCCCCTAAAAAGTCCCTCCCCAGCTTTCTTGTAGGGCTGCTTCAGATACTAGAAGGCCACAATTAGGTCTCGTGGGAGCCTTCTCTTCTCCACACTGAACAGCCCCAACTCCCTCAGTCTGTCCTCACAGCAGAGCAGCTCCAGCCCTCTGCTCATCCTCATGGCCCTTCCCTGGACACATTCCAGCACCTCCAGATCCTTCCTGTACTAGGGGCTCCAGAACTGGACACAGTGCTCCAGGTGTGGTCTCACCAGAGCTGAGCAGAGGGGGAGAATCACCTCCCTTGACCTGCTGGCTGTGCTTCTCTTGCTGCAGCCCAGGATGGGATTGGCTTTCTGGGCTGCAAGTGCTCACTGCTGGCTCCTGTTGAGCTTCTCATCCACCAGCACCCCCAAGACCTTTTCGTCCCGACTGCTCTCAAGCCAGTCCCTGCCCAGCCTATATCCGTGCTTGGGGTTGCCCCGACCCACATGCAGGACCTTGCATTTGGTCTGCAACCCAGCAAGATCTGGCTCAGGACCTCTGGGTTTGCCGGCTGAGGCCAGATGAGGCGGAGGCAGCCGGGCTGCGCTGGGTTTGGATGCCATCTCGTGGTGCGCGGAGGCTTTACAAAGGGCGGCGTGGAGCAAATTTCCTTGGCTCGGCAGAAAGCTGCCGTCAGGCATTTCTTGTCGCTGCTCCCCAACACGTTGTGAAAGCTGGCCCCGGCCCCATCATTTTTAACATGTCTCATTCCTGGAGGAGGAGGATTTCCACCGCCTCATCCCACAGCTGAGAACTGCCGTCCTAGGGAGCTGGGCTCACTCATCCCATTTCATTTTAAACCTCTACAGGGGAACGTCCTTCACCCCAGCATCCCTCCCAGGGAGTGGGGAAAGATGGGCAGGAAGTGTCCACCTCACCTTCAATCCTAGCCCTCTCCAGACGACCTCTGTTGCTACAGAGAGGGTTTGGGTGTTCCCCTCCTCTTTCTGCCCCTCCCTAAATGAAACAAAGGCAAATCCACATCAGAGGTCAGGAAAATCCGGAGGTGTTGAGATACCAGAGCTTCAGTATCCTTATCTGTGCCTAGAGGAGAGACTCAAAGCAAACCTCAGCCCAGAGAATCAAAGAACCATTTTGGTTGGAAAAGAATTTTAAGATCATCAAGTCCAGCTGTTAGCCAGCACTGCCAAGACACCACCAAACCATGGTCCTTGGCACCACCACACCACATTCCTTGGTACCACCAAACCACGTTCCTTGGCACCACCAAGCCATGTTCCTTGGCACCACATCTACACGGCTTTTAAATCCCTCCAGGGATGCCCTTCCTTCAAAGTGCTGCACTTTGGCCACAGCAACCCCATGCAGTGCTACAGGCTGGGGTCAGAGTGGCTGGAGAGGCAGAGAGGGACCTGGGGGTGCTGGTTGATTGTAGGCTGAACATGAGCCTGCAGTGTGCCCAGGCAGCCAAGAAGGCCAATGGCATCCTGGCCTGCATCAGGAACAGTGTGGCCAGCAGGAGCAGGGAAGTCATTGTGCCCCTGTACTCAGCACTGGTTAGGCTGCACCTTGAGTCCTGGGTCCAGTTCTGGGGCCCTCAATTTAAGAAGGACATTGAGACTCTTGAACATGTCCAGAGAAGGGCAATGAGGCTGGAGAGAGGCCTTGAGCACAGCCCTGTGAGGAGAGGCTGAGGGAGCTGGGGTTGCTTAGCAGGAGAAGAGGAGACTCAGGGGAGACCTTATTGCTCTCTACAACTCCCTGAAGGGAGGTTGTAGCCAGGTGGGGGTTGGTCTCTTCTCCCAGGCAGCCAGCACCAGAACAAGAGGACACAGTCTCAAGCTGTGCCAGGGGAAGTTTAGGCTGGAGGTGAGGAGAAAGTTCTTCCCAGAGAGAGTTGTTAGCCATTGGAATGTGCTGCCCAGGGAGGTGGTGGAGTCACCATCCCTGGAGGTGTTCAAGAGGGGATTGGACGTGGCACTTGGTGCCATGGTCTAGTAGTAATGAGGTGTTGAATGACAGATTGGACTTGATGAACTTTGAGATCTCTTCCAACCTTATAGATTCGATGATTCTATGATTCCCTGGGCAGCCTGTTTCAGGGCTTGACAACCCTTTCTGTGGAGACATTTTTCCTAGTGTCCAACTTGCACCTCCCATGGTGCAACGTGAGCCTCCTTCCTCTTGTCCTGTCATTTGTAACTAGGAAGGGGAGATCGACCTCCACCTCCCTACAACCTCCTTTCAGATAGCTGTAGAGAGTGAGGAGGTGCCCACAAGCCTTCTTTTCTCCAGACTAAACAACCCCAGTTCCCTCAGCTATTCCTCAGAAGGCTTGGGCTCCAGACCCTTCACCAGCTTTTTTGCCCTTCTTTGGACATGCTCCAGCACCTCAATGTCTGTCTTGTATCGAGGGGCCCAAAAACTGAACCCAGCATTCAAGTTGTGGCTTCACCAGTGCAGAGCTGCCCAGCCTCCTTACACAGCATTAGTTTCATAGTTTCAGTTAGGGTTGGAAGGGACCACAAGGATCATCTACTTCCAACCCCCCTGCCATGGGCAGGGACACTCTACCCTAGATCAGGCTGGCCAGAGCCTCATCCAGCCTGGGCTTAAACACCTCCAGGGACGGGGCCTCAACCACCTCCCTCGACAACCCATTCCATTCAGCAAGCAGTACTGGTGGGAGCATTCCAAGTGGATTCTGCAGAGCCCTGCTTCATCACAGCACAGAAAGAAAAAGCTGCAACAGGGCCCCAAGTGCAAGGGGTGCTTCAGGAATGAAGAGGAAGCTGAGCCCTGTAAAAATCTCCACAGCAGAGAGGACTGAACCCTTCTTGCTGCAAGCCTGGTTGCTCAACAGGAGGCCACGTGCTGTGGTGTGCAGCAGAAACCATTCATGAAGCTTGCTCAACATCTGCAGCTGCAGAGATTTGAGTGAGTACCTCCTCCTGCCTGGCACAGGCACAGCTTCCAGGTGGGAACAGATCTTACCAAGGGGTGCAAAAAAGTGAGGAGAAAAAGGCAGCTTCCCAATGTCCTTTCTCACTGTAGGTTTTGGAGTGGTTTGCAGCGGTGTTCTCATCCTGTGGTGTTCTCATCGCTGCTACAGGATGGTGTGGAGGTGTCAAAAGTAGTGTGGCCAGCAGGAGCAGGGAAGTCATTGTGCCCCTGCACTCAGCACTGGTTAGGCCACACCTTGAGCACTGTGTCCAGTTCTGGGACCCTCAGCTTAAGAAGGCCATTGAGACACTTGGATGTGTCCAGAGAAGGGCAACAAGGCTGGGGAGGGGTTTGGAGCACAAGCTGTATGAGGAGAGGCTGAGGGAGCTGGGGTTGCTTAGCCTGGAGAAGAGGAGGCTCAGGGGAGACCTTCTTGCTGTCTGCAGCTACCTGAAGGGAGGTTGTAGCCAGGTGGGGGTTGGTCTCATCTCCCAGGCAAGCAGCACCAGAACAAGAGGACACAGACTCATGTAGGGGAAGTTTCACCTCAAGGTGAGGAGAAAGTTCTTCCCAGAGAGAGTTGTTAGCCATTGGAATGTGCTGCCCAGGGAGGTGGTGGAGTCTCCATGCCTGGAGGTGTTCAAGAGGGGATTGGAGATGGAATTTGCTGCCATGGTTTAATAGTCACGAGGTGTTGGGTGACAGGTTGGATTTGATGCTCTCTGAGGTCTCCTCCAACTTTATTGATTCTATGATTCTATGAAATCTCACTTGCATTAGTAAGGATTCCCATTTTGGGCTCCCTGTCCTGTGGGTTCAGAGGGACAGGGAGACAACAGATTGCTTTGGACCATCTCCTAGGCAGAAGCAACGTGGCACCAGCTCATACTGGGAACCTCGAGTTAGAGATGAGGATTGTGAAGGTTTGGGAGGAGAGCAAGTCTCCAGCCCTAGGACAACAAGCCCAGCTGTTGTCTTTAGCTGATGCTAAAGGCAGAAATTCTCTGCAGAACACAAGCAACTCAACAAATGATGAGCAGCCTCCCAGCTTTACACTGGAATTACCCCGAGGGGGACGTGAGAGCATCTTGCAACAGCCACATCAGGATGGGGGCGGCTGCAAGTTTTCTCCCATGGCTGCTTCCCAAGTTCTCTCCACCCCTGCTACCTCCCCAGGCGCTTTCCAACCAGCTAAATCTTACTGATAAATATAGCAGGAGGAAGGCAGCAGGTTTGGCTCGGGAAGAGTGGATGGGATTGGCTCAGAGACATGGAGTGTGCTATGTACTCATTGCAATGGAGTCACGGATGTGTGTTTAACCTGAGACCTGAGAGCAAAACTAGGCTGTGCTGGGACTTTGGAGGAGCCCTGGGTTTTGGAGAGGGACTTGGCTGCTGGGTTATTTCCTAGCTGATGAGGTAGCAAGTCAACTGGATTGAAATGCACAAAAAGGACGTGGACCTGTTGGAGTGGGTCCAGAGGAGGCCACAGAAGTGATCAGAGGGCTGAAGCACCTCTGCTGTGAGGGCAGGCTGAGAGAGTTGGGGTTGTTCAGCCTGGACAAGAGAAGGCTCTGGGAAGACCTTATTGCAACTTTCCAGTACTTCAAGGGGGTCTATAAGACAGATGGGGACAATCTTTTTAGCAGGGCTCATAGAGACAGGAGAAGGTGTAATGGCTTTAAATTAAAGAGTGGAGATTCAGACTAGACAGAAGGCAAACATTTTTTGTGCTGAGGGTGGTGAAACACTGGCACAGAGTCCCCAGAGAGGTGGTAGAAGCCACATCCCTGGAAACATTCCAGGTTAGGTTGGATGGGGCTCTGAGCAAACTGAGCTAGTGGAAGCTGTCCCTGCTCATTGCAGGGTCTTTGGACTAATTGTCCTTTAAAGGTCCCTTCCAACCCAAATCACTCCATACCACATGAAAGGGGTTTTCTTTGCTATGAGGTGGCCTTCTCAACCTGGGAAAAAGGAGGCAGGTGTCCTAGCATAGCCTTTGAACCCACTCCTGTTGGTATCTCCAACTATGCTGTGCAATGAGGGCCAAAGGCATTTTCCTCAGGTCCTCATTCCTGTTCCCCATCCTGAGGCATCACTTGGCTTCAGGAGATTCCTCTGGGAAAGAGGTGGTTGTGCATTCTGGCTGCAGCCTCCACTATGCTGAGGCACCCAGTTGCCCACAGGAGGATGGACCTTGGTGTTTGAGGGCTGAGAAAACAGCATGGGGGCTTCCCAGAGGGGTCTCACTGCACGTTCCAAGCCCAGGGTGCATCTTCAGCCTCTCGGAAGACTTGGAGCCAACAGATACTGTGTGCTGGTGTTTGCAAGAACCATGGGCTCCTGAGACTGGCCCACCAAGGTACATGGTGGATACCATCTGTGCTAGTCCTCAAAAGGCAGGCAGCTGTCCCATGGGATGTGCTGTGGTCCAGTGCATGCACCAAGTGCCTGTAGGTCCCACCTGAGGGGCAGGGGTCCCTGAGTCTCTCCAGCATCAGGCACAAGGAGGTTCTGACTCTGAATTGGCACCCACCCAAGCAACACATCAAAACAGGAGACTCTCTCCTAGGAACTGCTGTGTCAGGCTCTGCCCTCCTAATATTGTTTCCCTTGCCACCACGGTGCTGAGCTGCACGTCCCAAGGGAGGAGCTGAGGCTGAGTAACAATTGCCCCCACTCCAAAAGGATGCTGAGCCCTCTGGAAAGCCCAGACCTGTGTTGATGCCAAAGACACACAGACATCTCAAACAAACAGCCCTGACCTCCTCCTCCTTCCCCACAAATGAGCTTTTTTCTGCTTATCTCTGCATCCCTGGGGTAACCCCTAGTGGAGATATTCTGGGAGCGCAGCGCTGCGTTTCCTCCCGCACACGTTTCCTTTGGTGTGGGGTCAGCACCACCACCCTCTCCTGATGGGGCCCCCGTGGGATGCCTGCGGTCCCCCCAGATGCTTGGGGCTATCGCTGTGAGGACACATCCAAAGGAGGAGGAGGAAGCCACTTCGACAGGAGCCCGTGGTCTAGGAGCCAGGGAGGCTGGAGGGTTGCTTGGCAAGGAAGAAAACAGGAAGGTGGTGGCAGATAAGGAAAAGATCCTGGAAGAGGAATATAGAGGAATATGAAGGTAGGAGGGAATGAAGATCATGGCTTCTGCAGCAGACTTTTGCTGCAAGGGGAAGCTTCAAAGTGGTACCCCTCCTCCTCTCACTGTGCACTCCCTGATAAACTGTCCCTCCCCATTTGTCATATCATGTTGCAAGTTATTATAGACGTCACAGAATCACAGAATGTTAAGGGCTGGAAGGGATCTCGAAAGATGATCCAGTCCAACCCCCCTGCCAGAGCAGGATCACCGATGGCAGCTCACACAGGAATGCACCCAGGCAAGTTTTGACTGTCTCCAGAGAAGGAGTCTCCACAGCCCACCCTGGGCAGCCTGTCCAGTGTTCCAGCACTCTCACACAGTGGAAAAAGTTTTCTCATGTTCTCATGGAACATCCTATGCCTCAGCTTCCACCCATTGCCCCCTGTGCTGTCACTGGGCACCACCCAGCAGAGCCTGGCTCCAGCCTCTTGCCACTCACCCTTTACATCTTGATAAACATTGATGAGGTCACCTCTCAGTCTCCTCTCCAGCCAGCTAAAGAGCCCCAGCTCCCTCAGTCTCTCCTCCTAAAGAAGAGGTTCCACTCCCCTAATCATTTTTGTGGCTCTGTGCTGGACTCTTTCAAGCAGTTCCCTGAGGTCCTTCCTGAACCGAGAGGCCCAGAACTGGATGCAATACTCCGGTGTGACCTCAACCACGGCTGAGCAGGGGGGG
>CM037641.1:1203966-1246285 GCA_015227895.2 Colaptes auratus | reverse complement strand
AACTATAGAATCATAGAATCATGGAACCATAGAATGATAGACTCATAGAACCATGAGTCATAGAATCATAGAGTCATAGAATCATGGAACTATAGAATCATAGAATCATGGAACCATAGAATGATAGAATCATAGAGTCATAGAACCATAGAGTCATAGAATCATGGAACCATAGAATCATGGAACCATAGAATGATAGAATCATAGAGTCATGGAACCATAGAACCATAGAGTCATAGAATCATAGAACCATAGAGTCATAGAATAATAGAATCATAGAAACACAGAATCATAGAACCATAGAGACATAGAATCATAGAACCATGGAACCATAGAGTCATAGAACCATAGAATCATAGAACCAGAGTCATAGAACCATAGAATCATAGAACCATAGAACCATAGAGTCATAATCATAGAGTCATAGAACCATAGAATCATAGAACCATAAACCATAGAATCATAGAACCATAGAGTCATAGAATCATAGAATCATAGAACTATAGAATCATAAAATCACAGAATCATATAACCATCGAGTCATAGAACCATAGAATCATAGAACCATAGAACCATAGAGTCATAGAATCATGGAATCAATTGTTAGGGTTGGAAGGGACCTCAAGGATCATCTAGCTCCAAGCCCCCATGCCATGGGCAGGAACACCTCACACTACATCCTCTTGTTGGGGGACATCTCTGGGCCAGGCTGTCCAGCCCCAGGGCTCCTGGCTGGCTGAACACTAGGGGATATTCCCCTCTTCATAAGTCTATAAGGACCCTGGGGGCTGACTCTGAGCTGTTTCAGAGACTGGAAGGGCTCTGTCCTGTTCTGCTTTTAGTCCAGCACCGCCTTGGGTGGCTACTGCATAACCAGGATGGGTGTCAGTACAAGGCTCTGGTTTATCCTGCTAATGTCCTTGTGCAAACCCATAGTAGCTGGTGGAGAAGAGAAGGCAGATGGCAATGAAGAAGACAAAAAGGACAGGTGCATGGCAGTGAAAGCTCCTTCACTAATATGGTTCATTAGTAATTTTGTCAAGGTGGAAGTCTGGTCTATCAGAAGATTTGAGGGCTGCAGAGCTTGGGATTTCTTGCCCACATTTGTTTGTTTCTTTTCTCCCAGACTTCCCCCAGCTTTGTCTTTATACTGATGTGCCAAACTCTGAGGGAAAAAAGCCCCCAGAACATCTGTCCGTTTTTGGTTTGTTCTGCCCAAACAGGGCACTCCCTGCACCTTGATGGTCATGAAGTCAAAGGCTGAATTTTATGATGGAGGAGAAAAGATCTGAGACTAGGTGACCTTTAAAGGTCTCTTCCAACTCAAAGCATTCTGTATTCTGTACTCAGCACTGGTTAGGCCACACCTTGAGTCCTGTGTCCAGTTCTGAGCCCCTCAGTTTAGGAAAGATGTTGAGTTGCTGGAAGGTGTCCAGAGAAGGGCAACAAAGCTGGGGAGGGGTTTGGAGCACAGCCCTGTGAGGAGAGGCTGAGGGAGCTGGGGTTGCTTAGCCTGGAGAAGAGGAGGCTCAGGGGAGACCTTCTTGCTCTCTACAACTCCCTGAAGGAAGGTTGTAGCCAGGTGGGGGTTGGTCTCTTCTCTCAGGCAACCAGCACCAGAACAAGAGGACACAGTCTCAAGCTGTGTCAGGGGAGGTTTAGGCTGCTCAGCACATTGCAGCAGCTGTGGCAGCAGGTGCAGCAGGTGTTACACATGGAAAGGCAAACCCTGCTCAGACAATGTTGTTGCACTGAAAACTGCTGCTCTGTGGGAGCAAACCAGCCAGGAATCACCTGCAGCCGCTGTGGCTTCCAACTTGCAGCATACACTAAAGCAGGAAACCATCCAGTCAGCCCTGGAAGCTGGTGTTTAAACTAACTGGAAAATGGCCCAGCCATGAAACACTTGGAGCTGTTAGAATAAGGTCAGAAGAGAAATGACACTTGGGAAAGGATGGAGAGAGGCCATCAGTCTGCAGCCTCAGGAAGAGCAATGTGAAAACCTTGGTGAGGAGGAGACTTTCAGCTTTGGCCAGAGCACCATGGAACTCTGCACCTAATGTGTCTGAGTTTCCCTCTCTGCTTTGCTGGCAGCCCTGTTTTCCACCTGGCTGGCCCAGAAATGTGGAAAGTCTGAGTGTTTTCCTTTGTGGTCCTGCTCATTTGACTGCTGAGATACAATGGGTTCCATTGTCCCCAGCTTTTCTTCACAGGCAGCAGCATTTTCAAGGGATAGAAGGCAATGCCTGTGCCCAGAAGCTGGAGGAGGTGTCTGTCTCTCTCAGAGAGCTGACTCTAACCAAAACCTAAAGGACAGGGGACCTTGTGGTCCCTTCCAACCCTGACTGATTCTACGATAGTAGGCTGAACACGAGTCAGCAGTGTGCCCAGGTGGCCAAGAAGGCCAAGGGCATCCTGGCCTGCATCAGAAGCAGTGTGGCCAGCAGGAGCAGGGAAGTCACTGTGCCACTCTACTCAGCACTGGTTAGGCCACACCTTGAGTACTGGAGTCACTGTCCCTGGAGGTGATCAAAAAGGGACTGGATGTGGCACTTGAAGCCATGGCTTAGTAGCCATGAGGTGTTGGGTGACAGGTTGGACTTGATGATCTCTGAGGTCTTTTCCAACCTTATTGATTCTATGCTTCTATAAGAGGATGGGACCAGCCCCTGTTCAGTGGTGCCCAGCAACAGGGCAAGGGGAAATAGACACGAATGGGCCCACAGGAAGGAAAAAACTTCTTTCCTGTGAGGTTGACAGAGCCTGGAACAGGCTGCCCAGAGAGGTTGTGGAGTCTCTTTCTGCTGGAGAGGTTCAAAACCACTTGGACATGGTCCTGTGCAGCCTGCTGTAGGTGAGGCTGCTTCAGCAGACAGTTTGGTCTGGATGATCTCCAGAGGACCCTTCCAACCTGTCCCATTCTGTGATTCTGCACTTCTGTGAATGGTGGGATCAGAGCATGCAGGTCCAGAGGAAAACAGCTCCATCAATGTCTCCAGGCACCTGATTTCCATATGTCTGTATGCAGCTCGAAGGAGAAAGTTGCACTGGAGCTAAACTGAGGTTAGGATTCTGTTTGGACCCCCAAAATGTCCTCTGCTAAATCCCAGCGACTAATAAGGCTGCTTTGTGCACTCAGGTAGGCAGACACTGCCTGCCCTCCAGTCACACCTCGCAGCAGTGTGGGTCAGAGCTGTCACACAGCCTCCAGCACCCTGCAAAGCAGCCCCAAGCATTCCTTCCAGGGGCAGACACTCAAAAGTTCTTGCTTCAAGTGTTTCTTAGGGCTTTTAAGGAGTCCTTGGCACTGAAAAAATGGAAGGGGTGCAGGAGGATTAGGTGGAAATTAAGACATCTGTGGCCAGCTCCTGCATCCTGCCTACTACCCAAGGAACTGGTTTCCAAAGCATCACTGGTGATGTAGATCAGAGCAATGGCAGATTTGTTACCTGCCCCCCCAGCTTGCTCTGTCTGGAGACAGCTTTAGAGGGATGTAATTAGCATTGCTGGTCAATTATATAAGCAAGATGGAGAAGGAGGAGGCAAAAGGACCTGTGGGGTTTGCAGCATGAGCCACTCAGAGGTTTCACAAGGAGACAGAGAGCAGCAGGCTGGGCTGAGCCCCAGCATCACATAGGCAACCTGCTGCAGGCAGAGGAACCCTTGGGGCTAGCCTTGGTTTGGGGCTCATCCTTTGGTAAATTAGTTGGAAGAGCCTTCCACTAACCTCAGAGAAGGAGTTGCCCCTAGTTTAGCCATTCCCTGCTTTGCTGGGCATCTCCTCAGCTCTTTGTGGGATGCTGCTGAAGTGGAGGGATGCATGCAGCACCCTAAAGAGACAGCACTTCTCAGATGCTCTCCTGAACTCTGCATGAGGGCCAAGGGACACTTCACAGCACCCAAAACCCAAAGCCAAAGGACTCCTGAAATGGTGTCGAGGAGCTGCAGACCTCAAGGATGTGCTTTAAAGCTCCCTCTCAGGAGCTAGTGGGTGGTGATGAAGTCAGAAGAGGGCACCCCTTCCAATGGGACTGACTGGGGGAGGGAGTCTGAGCCATCATTCCCAATCTGAAGCAGGTATCAAGGACACACCTTCCCCACCAAGACACCACATGGCAAAGGTGACCCCAAGAGGCCTCAGATTTTGACTGAGTTAAATGTCAAAGACAGCAAAGAGCAAGGGCTGCTGCTTTCCACAGGGAGAATTGTTGCAGTCAGCTAATTAAAGATGTCCCTGCTCATCTCAGGGGACTTGGATTTGATCACCTTGAAAGGTCCCTTCCAGGCTATAATTCTGCGTCCCTGTGATTCTGTGAGGTCCTGGCTTGGTGAGCACACAGAGCCCTGGCAGAAGGACCTCTGTCTCTCAGAGATCATTCAGACAAACTGGGGAAGAAGTCTCTGCTCCCAGTGTCTCCATCATCCTACCACTAACCCTTTGCCTGAAAAATTCAAGGTAGAGATCCTTCACTTTGCAAGCAGTGGGCCAAAACTGTGTGAGCAAGCATGAGAAGCCAGTGGAGATGGCCATGGCCCAGTGAGTGGATCTGGCTCCTGCCCC
Source organism: Colaptes auratus (assembly GCA_015227895.2). Lineage (NCBI taxonomy): Eukaryota > Metazoa > Chordata > Aves > Piciformes > Picidae > Colaptes > Colaptes auratus. The sequence goes on along the minus strand of CM037641.1, from coordinate 1,241,724 downwards.
ACAGGGACCTATTTGCTGGCACAAAGGCAGTTAATCACAGGACAAAGTGAGCTCAGGTGAAGTGAGGCCTTTCTGTTGTACTCAGAGACAGAGAAGCTGCCAGTCCCTGGGAGTTATATCCCACAGCATCCCTGGGCAGAGGACCTTATCCAAAGGACACCTGAGTCCTTGGGAACACCTGTGTCCAAGCCTAGGTCCTCCCTGGGGTGCGGTTTTGCAAAGCCCAAGCTGGGAATTGCTGGCTGCAGTGGTGAATCACAGAATCACAGAAAGTTAGGGGCTGGGAGGGACCTCAAAGGATCATCCAGTCCAACCCCCCTGCCAGAGCAGGATCATCTAGAGCAGCTCACAGGAACACATCCAGGCAGGCTTTGAATATCTCCAGACAGGGAGACTCCCCAACCCCCCTGGGCAGCCTGCTCCAGGGCTCTGTCACCCTCACAGGGAAAAGAAGTTTTCCTCCTGTTTCTGTGGAGCTTCCTATGCCTCAACTTCCACCACTGCCCCTTGTGCTGTCACTGGGCACCACCCAGCAGAGCCTGGCTCCAGCCTCCTGACACTCACCCTTTACATCTTTATAACATGAGTGAGGTCACCTCTCAGTCTCCTCTCCTCCAAGCTACAGAGCCCTCAGCTCCCTCAGTCTCTTCTCCTAAGGAAGATGTTCCACTCCCTTCATCATCCCTGTGGCTTTGTGCTGGACTCTTTCAAGCAGTCCCCTGAGGTCCTTCTCTAACTGAAGGGAAGGAAACCCACCTCAGTCTGCACCTGTTTGCACAAAGCCTTGTATGAGACTTCTGTGGGGCTTCACCTCCTATCAGCCCCCTGTTCTGTCAAGGCAACGTGGTAAGGACTCAAGGATCTTCAGAGGCCAGGACACAGTTCATTGGTGTGCAATTGCATGAGTAATTACAGCAGCAAAGCTAAAAGAAGCCTAAGCAGAAGGGCTGGCCCCCAGCTACAAGCTACTAGATCATATTCATGTCCTTGCACAGCACATGCAAGATGCAATGAAAGGTTTGATGGCTCCAGGAAGTGTAATTAGCTGGCAGTTGATGAGTGGGAGGTTGGAACATTAGTGGTGCAGCATACATCATCTTTGAAACAAGCCTTGTTTGCTTCTGACAGGCTCTCATGGCCCGTGCCCTGAGCTTAAACCTCCCCCTTGGCTTCCTTATCCCCTCATCTCTGGGTGTTTGCATGGCTGGGTGAAAGGGAAGGCCAGTCTGCGGGTCAGCAAGCTCGCTTGGGCCTCAGGACATGCAGAGGAAAAGAGCTGGAAAGAGCCTTGAGAGAGTGCTCAGATCATAGTTTCATAGTTTCATAGTTTCAGTCAGGGTTGGAAGGGACCACAAGGATCATCTCCTTCCAACCCCCCTGCCATGGGCAGGGACACTCTACACTAGATCAGGCTGGCCAGAGCCTCATCCAGCCTGGGCTTAAACACCTCCAGGGATGGGGCCTCAACCACCTCCCTGACAACCCATTCCAGGGCTTCACCACCCTCACGGTGAAGAAGATCATTGCCCTGCCCCTTGGGAGAAGAAACTACACACAAATCAGTGCTGCCAGCAGCGACCTGATGGTCTCACCAAGTATCACCCTAGGTCATGGACATCACCTTGTGTCCCATCTGCCCTGGGACTGAGCTGTCCTCTTTGTCCCTCCTTAGTCTGTGTGGTGACCCTGCTCTGCCCCTTAGCTTTCTCTTTCCAGCCTGGAATGATGCCCACAGTCACAGAAATCACAGAAGCACAGCTTGGTTGGGGTTGGAAGGGTCCTCTGGAGGTTATCTAGCCCAAAAGCATCTAGTCTAAAGCAGCCTCACCGTCAGCAGGCTGCACTGGGACATGTCAGGGCGAGTTTTGAATCTCTCCAGAGAAGGAGGCTCCACAAGCTCCCAGCACAGCCTGTGGCAGGGCTCTGCCACAAAGCAAAGGATTTCTTCCTCATGCTCAGATGGAACTTCTTGTGCTTCAGTTTGTGCCTGCTGCACACTGTCCTGCTGCTGGCACACCAGCCTCAGCATGGAAAGGACAGCAGCATCTCCAGCTGAGTCCTGGTAATATCTTCTGGCTAATCCTTCTTTCCCCCCCATAAAAGCTTTATTTTCAGTCAGCCACCCCCACCTGCACATCTGCAAGTGCTGTTTGGGTCTGTGAGACTAATCCTGGCCAAGCCAATGCCCACAGCCACAAAGGCAAGTGGGTGCAGAGCAGGAGCACAGCTCTGAACCTGCCAGCAGCTTGGTACTGGCTCCAGCACTGCCCTTCCCGGGCAGCAGAAACCCAAATCATCTCTTTAATTGTTCCAGGTCCTCCTTTAATGTTCTCCAAAGTCCACAGCCATCCCTTATCCCCTTCCACCCTCCTCACTCCACTCAAGTCAGAGCCAAATCACAGAAAGAGGAAGAAAACCTGTTCCCATCTCCAGCCTGTGGGGAAAAACTCTGGGCAGCTAATTATAGATTAATGCATCAGAGCCTTCAATAATTCAGGAAGCTCTGAAACTGAGCTGAAGATGAGATTCAGGACACTGCTTACTCAGCCTCTGAAGCACCCAAGGCCACTCTTCTTCCTGGGCTCAGGGTAGTCAAGCTGTGGGGGAATGTGGCCAAGAGGGCCAATGGCATCCTGGCCTGCATCAGGAACAGTGTGGCCAGCAGGAGCAGGGAGGTCATTGTGCCCTGTACTCAGCACTGGTTAGGCCACACCTTGAGTCCTGTGTCCAGTTCTGGGCCCCTCAGGTTAGGAAAGATGTTGAGTTGCTGGAAGGTGTCCAGAGAAGGGCAACAAAGCTGGGGAGGGGTCTGGAGCACAGCCCTGTGAGGAGAGGCTGAGGGAGCTGGGGTTGCTTAGCCTGGAGAAGAGGAGGCTCAGGGGAGACCTTCTTGCTCTCTACAACTACCTGAAGGGAGGTTGTAGCCAGGTGGGGGTTGGTCTCTTCTCCCAGGCAAGCAGCACCAGAACAAGAGGACACAGTCTCAAGCTGTGCCAGGGGAGGTTTAGGCTGGAGGTTAGGAAGAAGTTCTTCCCAGCAAGAGAGATTGGCCATTGGAATGTGCTGCCCAGGGAGGTGGTGGAGTCACCATCCCTGGAGGTGTTTGGAAGAGCCTGGCTGGGGTGCTTGGTGCCATGGTTTAGTTGCTGAGATGGTGCTGGGTGACAGGTTGGATTCGATGATCTCAAAGGTCTTTTCCAACCTGGTTAATTCTGTACTCTGTATGCTCTCACCCATGCATTTCATGGGGCAGACACCAAATTCAGACTCCCCATCCTGTCTCTGCTTCACTGGCAGATTCTGCCCTTCTGCTCCACTCTGCTGAGACCCCACCTGGAGTACTGCATCCATTTCTGGAGCCCCTATTACAGGAAGGATCTGGAGGTGCTGGAAGGTGTCCAGCAAACGATCAGAGGGCTGGAGCTCCTCTCCTGTGAGGACAGACTGGGGGAGTTGGGGCTGTTCAGTCTGGAGAAGAGAAGGCTCTGAAGAGACCTCATTGTGGCCTTCCAGTGTCTGAAGGGGGCTACAGAAAAGCTGGGGAGGGACTTTTGAGGGTGTCAGGGACTGATAGCACTGGGGGGAATGGAACCAAACTAGAAATGGGTAGATTCAGATTGGATGTGAGGAAGAAGTTCTTCCCCATGAGGGTGGTGAGAGACTGGCACAGGTTGCCCAGGGAGGTGGTGGAAGCCTCATCCCTGGAGGGTTTTGCAGCCAGGCTGGATGTGGCTGTGAGCAAGCTGCTGTAGTGTGAGGTGTCCCTGCCCATGGCAGGGGGGTTGGAACTGGATGATCCTTGAGGTCCCTTCCAACCCAAACCATTCTGTGACTCTATGATCCTGTGATCCTATAGCAGTGAGCAGCCCTTCCCAGCAGCATTCCCAGCTCTCAGCTGAGGCTCTGGCTCCCTCTCCTGTCACCTTTTCCTGTTCCAACGCATCCTCCCAAAACCTCAGGGAGAAGGCCCCGGGGCTGCTCATCAGATGTTGGCCACGGGCACGAACCCAGCCACAGTCTGGCTCAAGTGTCCCTCACAATCCAGTTTTGGTGGCTGTGCACCCACAGAACTCTTTGAAGGGTCAGGTGCAGGGTGCTTCAGCAAAGCTGCTTCCAGCAAACCTTCTGAGCCTGCTGAGCCAAACACAACCACCCCCAGCGCCACATCAAGCATGACCACTGGCAGATGCATGCAGGAGACACATTCTCCCCCCCAGCCCCACAGTGACTTTCCTCTATGTCCATCTCTTTCCAGTGCATCACGGTTTGCTCATGGAAGAGCTCCTCTCACCTATCTAAGCCAAAGCTATCTCCCAGGGTGGGTTTTACAGCCCCATGACACCACCAATAGCCATGCTGAAGGGCAGGACGTCTGTCTCTCATCCTTGAGACCTCCATTGTTGAGGAAGCTGAAACCTGGAGAGCAGCAGCAGGGACAAGCTGGAGAAGGAAGCATCCCAGAGCCAGACTCAGAGGCTGAGGGGGAGGTGGTACCCCTGGTAGCCCTGAGGGATATTCAGGAGAGAGGGGATGCTGTCATGAGGATGAACATATTCAAATGGGTGTTAGTAGGCCATAGGATAGGATAGGATAGGATAGGATAGGATAGGATAGGATAGGATAGGATAGGACAGAACAGACAGAACAGAACAGAACAGAACAGAATAGAATAGAATAGAATAGAATAGAATAGAATAGAATAGAATAGAATAGAATAGAATAGAATAGAATAGAATAGAATTAACCAGGTTGGAAGAGACCTTTGAGATCGAGTCCAACCTATCACCCAGCACCATCTCATCAACTAAACCATGGCACCAAGCACCCCATCCAGTCTCTTCCTAAACACCTCCAGGGATGGCGACTCCAGCACCTCCCTGGGCAGCACATTCCAAGGATCAAGGAAAGCTTACTGCAAAGCAAGGACGATGGCACTTGCAAAGCTGTGCTGGTTCCCTCCTGAGCAGGTTGAACCTCCCTGGGGGGGCACAGGGACTTGGTGTGGAGCTTAGCCCCCAGGCAGCTTCTCCTGGCTCTCCTCTACCCCTGATCCAACTCCTCTGACAGAATCCTACCAGCAGATGGCAAGAAAAGCTCACATTCTGGGGTGAGCAGCCTTGAGCCAGGACCAGCTCTTTGACACGGGAGGGACTTCTCTGGTGTCTAATATGAGGTTCAATTCACCCTGGAGCACCTCTCTTGTACTCCCATCACTGCTGTCTACAACTGCCTGAAGGGAGGTTGTAGCCAGGTGGGGGCTGGTCTCTTCTCCCAGGCAAGCAGCACCAAAACAAGAGGACACAGTCTCAAGCTGTGCCAGGGGAGGTTTAGGCTGGATGTTAGGAAGAAGTTCTTCACAGCAAGAGAGATTGGCCATTGGAATGTGCTGCCCAGGGAGGTGGTGGAGTCCCCATCCCTGGAGGTGTTTAGGAAGAGACTGGCTGGGGTGCTTGGTGCCATGGTTTAGTTGCTGAGATGGTGCTGGGTGATAGGTTGGACTTGATGATCTCAAAGCTCTCTTCCAACCTGGTTTATTGTATTCTATTGTATTCTATTCTATTGTATTCTATTGTATTCTATTGTATTCCATTCTATTCCATTCCATTCCATTCCATTCCATTCTATTCTATTCTATTCTATTCTATTCTATTCTATTCTATTCTATTCTATATACCCCAAAAATTCCACAGCCTTGGCAGTTTCTGTCTCTTCCAACCTGGTTAATTCCATTCCATTCTATTCTATTCTATTCTATTCTATTCTATTCTATTCTATTCTATTCTATTCTATTCTATATACCCCAAAAGTTCCACAGCCTTGGCAGTTTCTGTCTCTTGAGCCCTCAGTGCAGCCTGGCTGAAATCAATCACAGGATGCAGTTCCTGCTGGGGCGGCTGACAAGCAGACAGACCAGAAATCAAACCCCTAACGCTGCATTGCATTGGGAAGTCAACTCAAAAGTGCCTCTGGCACTGGAGCCTGGGGAGGAGCAAGGGGGAGCAGCCACATTTTGAGATCTTTAGCAAATAGCAGCAACAGAAAAGCAGTGTTGGCCCCATGCAATGGCTCTTGAGGTCACCTGGCTGCACCCCTGCCTGAACCTGGCCTTCTCAGGAGAGATTTGCTTCACACCCACCCCATTCCTATTTGTAATGCCTCTGAGATTCATTCTAGGAACCACTTTCTCCTCTCTCCATAAGCTTCCCATCCTGGTCTCCTGCCTGTGGGACCACACAGGTTTCCTAAACACCATGCACAGCTTACAGACTACAGAATTAACCAGGTTGGAAAAGACCTTTGAGATCATTGAGTCCAACCTCTCACCCAACACCATCTCACCAACTACACCATGGCACCAAGCACCCCAGCCAGTCTCTTCCTAAACACCTCCAGGGATGGTGACTCCATCACCTCCCTGGGCAGCACATTGCAATGGCCAATCTCTCTTTCTGGGAAGAACTTCTTCCTGACACCCAGCCTAAACCTCCCCTGGCACTGCTTGAGACTGTGTCCTCTTGTTCTGGTGCTGCTTGCCTGGGAGAAGAGACCAACCCCCTCCTGGCTACAACCTCCCTTCAGGGAGTTGTAGAGAGCAAGAAGGTCTGCCCTGAGCCTCCTCTTCTCCAGGCTAAGCAACCCCAGCTCCCTCAGCCTCTCCTCACAGGGCTGTGCTCCAAACCCCTCCCCAGCTTTGTTGCCCTTCTCTGGACACCTTCCAGCAACTCAACATCTTTCCTAACCTGAGGGGCCCAGAACTGGACACAGGACTCAAGGTGTGGCCTAACCAGTGCTGAGTCCAGGGCAGAATGACCTCCCTGCTCCTGCTGGCCACACTGCTCCTGATGCAGGCCAGGATGCCCTTGGTCTTCTTGGCCACCTGGGCACACTGCTGGCTCCTGTTCAGCCAGCTGTCAACCAGTACCCCCAGGTCCCTTTCTATCTGGCTGCTCTCCAGCCACTCCACTCTCATTGAGCAGAACTTCCTCCTGAGGTCCAACCTAAATCTCCCCTGCTCCAGTTTCAAACCATTGTCCCTCATCCTCTCACTACCAGGCCTTCTAAAGAGTCCCTCCCCAGCCTTCCTGTAGGTCCCCTTCAGATGCTGAAACGTCTCTGTCAGGTCTCCTTGGAGCCTTCTCTTCTGCAGGCTGAGCAGCCCCATTTCTTCCAGCCTCTCTTCACAGGAGAGGTGCTGCAGCCCTCTGGTCAGCTTTGTTGGCTGTCCTCAGCTCCCGTGCCCAGAGGAGCAGCAGCATTCACCACCTCAGCTTTTGCCTCCTGGCCAAAACCAGCACGAATGAATGAATGGCTTCCAGGGCGAGGACAAGTCAAGCCTTAAATTAAACTTTCCACTTCAACAGGCATCTCAGCAGGCACAGAGACCCCTTCCCTGGGCCAGGTGACAAATAAAGCTACAAGAGGCTCCATGTGTCTTGGAAGAGCTGGAGGTAGTGCTTCCTGTGGGCAGGGCAGGTGGCTGTGCCGGGAAGTGGTTTGGAAACTGCTGTGGAAGTCTCTCATGCCTTGAGATCAGCAACCATCTAATCACCATGGCTGTAAAATTAGCCATCCTGAAGAGATGCTGGAGCAGCAAGCAGAAACCTTTGGGCAGTAACAGCAAGGTGTTGGAAGAGAACGTGTCCAGAGAAGGGCCAGGAGGATGAGCAGAGGGCTGGAGCTCCTCTCCTATGAGGACAGACTGAAGGAGTTGGGGCTGTTCAGCCTGGAGAAGAGAAGGCTCTGAGGTGACCTCATTGTGGCCTTCCAGTATCTGCAGGGGCTACAAGAAGCTGGGAGGGACTTCTCAGGCTATCAGGTAGTGATAGGACTAGGGGGAATGGAATGAAGCTGGAGGTGGGGAGATTCAGGCTGGAGGTGAGGAGGAAGTTCTTCCCCATGAGAGTGGTGAAGCCCTGGAATGGGTTGTCCAGGGAGGTGGTTGAGGCCCCGTCCCTGGAGGTGTTTAAGCCCAGGCTGGATGAGGCTCTGGCCAGCCTGATCTATGTAGGGTGTCCCTGCCCATGGCAGGGGGGTTGGAACTAGCTGATCCTTGTGGTCCCTTCCAACCCTGACTGAAACTATGAAACTATGAAGGGCACCCAGGCTTGGAGTTGCACAAGTGGAGCTGCTGGCAGCATTGCCACTGGTGTGAGGGGCACTCACCAGTTTCTGCAACCAGTAGCTCCCATGGCTTGTCCCTGCAGGGGCTTTCCCCAGCTCTCCTGGGTTTCTCCCTGTAAACCATTCAGTGCTCAGTGGCTCACCCAAAGAGATCAGGTGGAGAAGATGGGAAGGTCCCATGTAGCCTGTCCAGTCCTGGAGCTGGTTGCAGCTGCCATGGGCATGCAATGGGAAGCCCAGAGGAGAAGGCAAAGGTGTGGGAGGAAGACATGAAGTCTGGCTGCTAGCCCCTGCTCTCACATTTTGGAGTCCCTTAGAAATGCTGCCTAGAGAGAAGAGGAGAGTTTAAGGCCTTCCCAGGGGGGTGCAGGGTGATTCAGAGCTCTCTGACAGATGTCTTTCCTAAAAGAGCAAGCACAGGCTTCAAGGAATCATAGAATCATAGAATGGTCAGGGCTGGAAGGGACCTCAAGGATCATCTAGTTCCAACCCCCTGCCATGGGCAGGGACACCTCACACTACAGCAGGTTGCTCACAGCCACATCCAGCCTGGCTGCAAACACCTCCAGGGATGAGGCTGAGCATTGAACGGTTTAGAGGGGGAAACCCAGGAGAGCTGGGGAAAGCCCCTGCAGGGACAAGCCATGGGAGCTATTGGTTGCTGTGTTTCTGCTGCAGCAGGTGGCAGATGGATGCACACCAGGCTGATGGCTGAGTGCCACAAGGCCCAGCCAAGGGCAATCCAGTAGTGGTGGGCCACGGCCTCCAGCCAAAGGCTCAGGCTTTGGGACTGGGGTCTCTCATCTGCCTTGGATTCCCAGCCCAGCGACTCCTTTTCCCTTCTCTGCAGAGTGCAGCTGCCCTTCCCCATCACAACCCTTGCACCACTGTTGCAATCTCCAGAGAGACAAACCCCCTTCACTCTGCCCTGGCCCTTTGCACAGACACACTGTCTGGCTCAGGCCACTGTATGTCCCCAGGGGCTAAGGTCCAGCCCTTCCCATGCAATGCATATTTTGCTGGCCCCATTCTCCTGCTGGCCGAGGGCCCAGAGGGGTCACTGGCAGGCAGTCGTGCCTGGGCACAGGTGGGAAATGTCATTTGCCCTCTCCCAAAGGCTCAGCAATACCTTGGGCACACTTCCCAGCCACTGTTGCCAGATGGGAAGGCTGGAGGTGGAAAATGTGCTCCTGGCCCTGATCCTAGACACACTGCCAGCAGAGCAAACACCCCTGGGGCAGCCACAGGTCATTGGCAGCTCAGACATCAGCTCTGTCATCTACGGCATGTCTCAGATGATGCCCTGCTGCTCTTGTGCAATGCATGGGGCAGTTCTTCCACCCAGCAGGAAGACCACAGAGCTGAGGGTCAGTTGGATGAAGAAATGAAGATGTTGCTGTTTTGCTGGCAGCTCATCAGCAGGTCAGCAAAGCAAGCAACTGAGGCAGCCTCTGAGTAGCTCCTGGCCTCTGCTTGGTGTCATCACAAGGCTTTGCAAGCCCTGTGCCACTAATGGAGGAGGAGATATTCAAGGACAAGTGCTGAAGGAGGTGGTGCCACAGTGCAAGTCAAGGGCTGTAGCTTAGCCATTGGGTTGGAGCTGAGGTGCCCGGGACAGCCTGGGCATGCAGTGCAGTGACAGGAGCCACACTGAGCCCCTGGTGAGCTCTGGGGTCCTGCTGCACCTCACAAGACCTCAGCTTTTGCCAGTCCACCTTCTACCCACATGCTGGATATTAACCCCTCTGGTCCTCACCAGTACACTTCAGCAGCTGCTCCAGGGAGGCTGTTGCCTGCTTTTGTGGGGAAAGCAGATCAGCTGTCCTGGGCTCGGACAGGCAGGGCCTTCACCTCACTGACTCCTGCTCCTTCTGCCTTCAGTACCTGTGAAAATGGCTGTTAGAGAATCAGGGAATGGTTTGGGCTGGAAGGAACCTCCAAAGGTCATCTAGTCCAACCCCCTGCAGTAGCAGGGACATCTTCCACTAGATCAGGTTGCCCAGAGCTCTGTTGAGCCTGACCTTGAATATCTTGAATATCTATTGCTGTCTACAACTCCCTGAAGGGAGGTTGTAGCCAGGAGGGGGTTGGTCTCTTCTCCCAGGCACCCAGCACCAGAACAAGAGGACACAGTCTCAAGCTGTGCCAGGGGATGTTTAGGCTCAAGGTGAGTAGAAAGTTCTTCACAGAAAGAGAGATTGGCCATTGGAATGTGCTGCCCAGGGAGGTGGTGGAGTCACCTTCCCTGGAGGTGTTCAAGAGGGGATTGGACGTGGCACTTGGTGCCATGGGTTAGTAGTCACGAGGTGCTGGGTGACAGCTTGGACTTGATGGTCTTTGAGGTCTTTTCCAACCTTGTTGATTCTATGATTCTATCTCCAAGCACGGGACCCCAACTACTCCCCTGGGCAATGTGTTCCAGTGTTCTACCACCCTCATGGTGAAGAACTTGTTCCTAACATCCAGTCTAAATCTCCTCTTCTCTAATTTCAAACCACTGCCCCTTGTCCTGTCACTGCAGGCCTTTGGAAACAGTCCCTCTGCAGCCTCCTTGTAGCCCCCCTTCAGGTACTGGAAGGTTGCTATTAGGCATCCACAGAGTCTTCTCTTCTCCAGGCTGAGCAACCCCAGTTCCCTCAGCCTCTCCTCTTCCAGCCCCATGATCATTTCAGCTGCTTGAGGATATTTGTTACCTTCAAGCAGGGTAGAGATTGCAGGAGGAACTGTGGTTATTCCATTTCCAAAGCACATCTGGCTTCAACAGAGCCATCTGTGCCACCTATTGGACCCTGGCACAATGTCACACCTGCATAACCCGCTGTAGCCAAGTTCAAAAAAGAAGCAGATGTGGAAGGAGGAGAGAGGACCTAAAAATAGAGCCATATCAGGAAAGGAAAATTGTTGATTTCATAGCTGCATAGTTTCAGTCAGGGTTGGAAGGGACCACAAGGGTCATCCAGTTCCAACCCCCCTGCCATGGGCAGGGACACCCCACACTAGATCAGGCTGGCCAGAGCCTCATCCAGCCTGGGCTTAAACACCTCCAGGGATGGGGCCTCAACCACCTCCCTGGATAACCCATTCCAGGGCTTCATCACTCTCATGGGGAAGAACTTCCTCCTCACATCCAGCCTGAATCTCCCCACCTCCAGCTTCATTCCATTCCCCCTAGTCCTAGCACTACCTGAGAGCCTGACAAGTCCCTCCCCAGCCTTCTTGTAGGCCCCCTTCAGATACTGGAAGGCCACAATGAGGTCACCTCGGAGCCTTCTCTTCTCCAGACTGAACAGCCCCAAGATTTGGTGACCTTTACCTCCCTTTGTCTTCCCCCAAGGCAAGTGGGAAAAACTTAGTGTGGCCTTTCAGTACCTCCAGGAGTCCCATAAGAAATATGGGGACAGGGATGGGGCAACGGTTTGAAACTGGAGCAGGGGGAGATTTAGGCTGGACATCAGGAGGCAGTTCTTCACTATGAGAGTGGGAAAATACTGGAGCAGGTTGCTCAGGGATGCAGTTGAGGGCCTGTCCCTGGAGACTTCAAGATCAGACTTGATGTACACTTGGGCAGCCTGAGTTGGTTGGCGGTGTCCCTGCTGACTGCACAGGATGACTTTGGAGGGTCCCTTCTCAGCCCAATGCAATCTGTGCATCTGTGATTATACAACAATGACTATAAATAAAACAGGAATAAAATATTAAACCCCTGTGCTTCTAGAAGATTAATCACAGATCTTTGAGTTCCTCCAGTTGCAAAATACAGAGCACAGAACTAACCAGGTTGGAAAAGACCTTTGAGATCATCGAGTCCAACCTCTCACCCAACACCATCTCAGCAACTACACCATGGCACCAAGCACCCCAGCCAGTCTCTTCCTAAACACCTCCAGGGATGGTGACTCCACCACCTCCCTGGGCAGCACATTCCAATGGCCAATCTCTCTTGCTGGAAAGAGTTTCCTCCTAACATCCAGACTAAACCTCCCCTGGCACATCCTGAGACTGTGTCCTCCTGTTCTGGTGCTGCTTGCCTGGGAGAAGAGACCAACCCCCACCTGGCTACAACCTCCCTTCAGGGAGTTGTAGAGAGCAAGAAGGTCTCCTCTGAGCCTCCTCTTCTCCAGGCTAAGCAACCCCAGCTCCCTCAGCCTCTCCTCACAGGGCTGTGCTCCAAACCCCTCCCCAGCTTTGTTGCCCTTCTCTGGACACCTGCCAGCAACTCAACATCCTTCCTAAACTGAGGGCCCCAGAACTGGACACAGGACTCAAGGTGTGGCCTAACCAGTGCTGAGTCCAGGGCAGAATGACCTCCCTGCTCCTGCTGGCCACACTGTTCCTGATGCAAGCCAGGATGCCATTGGCCTTCTTGGCCAGCTGGGCACACTGCTGGCTCCTGTTCAGCCAGCTGTCAATCAGTACCCCCAGGTCCCTCTCTGCCTGTCCACATTCGCTGTCAGCCGACTGTTTTGTCCTTACAGCTCCGAGGATGAGAAAGGCAGGGGCTTGCTTCCAAACCTCATGTGAGGGTCTTTCAGAATCACAGCTCTCAGAGGAGGCAGGGCTTTCACAAAATAATGCATCACATCTCCTGAGCCCTGGGGCTTCAGGAGCAAAGAACCAGCACTGTGGGTTGAAAGGGAAGCGAATGGTCAGCGAATGAACTCTGAACTTTACTTTCCCTCCTGTGACACATTGCTCTTGCAACAGCTCTGCTGCTGCTGGGGCTTTACCCTGCCCTTACAGAAGTGCACCAGAAGGGTGAGGAGAGATCAATCCTTGCAGCAATGCTCCTTGCTTGCCAAATAATGCTCAGCTTGCTGATGTCCTTGGAGCTGATGTCTGATGTCCCCTGCCAGGAGCCTCCTTGACTGAAGACTGATCCTCCCACCACCCACCCAACCACATGCTGTGGCTTCACTGCAGGGGAACAATCCTTGCAGTAGCATGGTCTCACCCCTTTTCCCTGGACAAGGAAGGGGCTGAGGGGGGCCAACAGGGCTAGGGACCAAGACAGGGAAATGCTGAGCAACCTGCAGCAAGATGGAGGATGCATCTGTTGAACTTCAGAGGGCCAAGGGAGGGGATGTGTGGTTTGATCATGAGAAGACATCCAACAGCCCCCTCAAACTTCTCAAATGTGGCTGGATGGCCAAGTCCCAGGACTTTGGTGGTTAGGATAGGCTGGAGACCACCCAGCCTGTTGCTGCAGGGCCTTAAGGAGAGCCACATCCCCATTCACACTGCTGTACCATATCCCCTTCCTTCTGCGTCTTGGTTCCCTATACCAAACACTGAGACACCCACAGGAAGGGCTGCATGGCCATTGTGAGCAGAGCCTGGGCCCTCTCTGGCTGGCACAGTCTGCCCATAGCCATAAATTGGATTCCTTGCCCCTCTAAACCAGGGTCACAGCACCAAAACTGCCTGCTGGGTACAGTCCTTGTTCTGACCTGTCCCCGGGGACCCAGGTGTAGGTAACATAAGGAGAACAGGGTGCAGCTGTAGTGGGTAAAACTGTGCTGTTCCCTCCCAACCCCCAATGCCTTCCAGCCCCAAAGCTCACTTCCAAATAGACAGGGATTCAGATCCCCAGCTGCCTACCTCCTCAGGACAGTGGCAAAGCCTTCAACACATCTTCAAGGACATCCATAGTCATTGTACAGGCTGGGAGCTAACTCACAGGAAGGGTTTCCTTTGTGATAAGAAATAACCTCCCCTGCAGCTGTTTTCCATCCAGCTTTACTATCAAAAGATCCAGGGAGGTGTACAGAGTCTTCATCAAACTTGTGTCTTAGCACAACAAAGACATGGACCTGTTGGAACAGGTCCAGAGGAGGCTGCAAAAATGATCAGAGGGCTGGGACACTTTTCATAGAATCAATGAGGTTGGAAAAGACCTCAAAGATCATCAAGTCCAAGCTATCATCAACATCTCATGACTAACTAACCCATGGCACAAAGTGCCACATCCAATCCCCTCTTGAACACCTCCAGGGATGGTGACTCCACCACCTCCCTGGGCAGCACATTCCAATAGGCAATCTTTCTTGCTGGGAAGAACTTCTTCCTAACATCCAGACTGACCTCCCTTGGTGCAGCTTGAGACTGTGTCCTCTTGTTCTGGTGCTGGTTGCCTGGGAGAAGAGACCAACCCCTTCCTGGCTACAACCTCCCTTCAGGGAGCTGTGGGGAGTAAGAAGGTCTCCCCTGAGCCTCCTCTTCTCCAGGCTAAGCAACCCCAGCTCCCTCAGTCTTTCCTCACAGGGCTGTGCTCTAAACCCCTCCCCAGCTTTGTTGCCCTTCTCTGGACACCTTCCAGCAACTCAACATCTTTCCTAACCTGAGGGGCCCAGAACTGGACACAGGACTCAAGTGTGGCCTAAGCAGTGCTGTGATGGCAGCGCTGCTTCAGCTGTGTGCACTCCCTGTGACCAGCGAAACCAGAACAACGAAGTCAGTCACTGAGTCAAATCCTCTCCTTAGCTCCAGCAGCTTTGGCAAAGCCCTATCACCTACAGCACCTTCACCTGGAGCACTTAACAGCAGCCAGACTGGGCATGTGTGAACAAGAACCAAACCAATTATCAGTGAGAAGCAGCTGGAAAGATCGCAGCACTGGAACACCTTCAGCTGCTCTGCAAGAAACACCATGGCTGCATTAATCATTAACTCCTGGTCTGGTGGAAGGCTCCCTGCTCAAGATGTTCCCATCATTAGAAAGTTGGGGTGTAGGAGGAGGGCAAGGCCTTGTTTAACCAGACAGGAGTGTTTATTCATGGGCTAACAAGGCAGGGTGAGGCTTGCTCCTTCTCACTCGTGTTTGCACAAACTTCTCCCTCCTTGTGCAACAGCTGCGGTCAGGAGCTGCACAGAAGCAGAAGTGGAGAAGCTACAATCTTCTGGTTCTTTTTAAGCTCCTTCCTCAGAACAACATTGCCCTCTCCCTGCCATTTCATTAAGCCATAGAATGGTTTTGATTGGAAAACATCTTCATCAAGTCCAACGATTAACCCAACATGGCCATGCTGCCGAGCCTGCCACCAAGCCACGTCCCTCAGCACCATAGGTACACAGTTCCTGAATCCCTCCGGAGATGGGGACTCCATCACTTCCCTGGGCAGCCTGCTCCAGGGCTTGACAACCCTCTTGGGGAAGACATTTCCAGGTGCTGGGTTCTACACATTGGGCACAGCAACCTCATGCAGAGCTACAGGCTGGGGTCAGAGTGGCTGGAGAGCAGCCAGGCAGAAAGGGACCTGGGGGTGCTGGTTGATGGGAGGCTGAACATGAGCCTGCAGTGTGCCCAGGTGGCCAAGAAGGCCAATGGCATCCTGGCCTGCATCAGGAACAGTGTGGCCAGCAGGAGCAGGGAGGTCATTCTGCCCTGTACTCAGCACTGGTCACGCCACACCTTGAGTCCTGTGTCCAGTTCTGGGCCCCTCAGGTTAGGAAAGTTGTTGAGTTGCTGGAAGGTGTCCAGAGAAGGGCAACAAAGCTGGGGAAGGCTTTGGAGCACAGTGAGTAGAGGTTGAGGGAGCTGTGGTTGCTTAGCCTGGAGAAGAGGAGGCTCAGGGGAGACCTTATTGCCTTCTACAACTCTACAACTCCCTGAAGGGAGGTTGTAGCCAGGTGGGGGTTGGTCTCTTCTCCCAGGCAACCAGCACCAGAACAAGAGGACACAGTCTCAAGCTGTGCCAGGGGAGGTTTAGGCTGGATGTTAGGAAGAAGTTCTTCCCAGCAAGAGAGATTGGTCATTGGAATGTGCTGCCCAGGGAGGTGGTGGAGTCACCATCACTGGAGATGTTTAGGAAGAGACTGGATGGGGTGCTTGGTGCCATGGTTTAGTTGATGAGATGGTGTTGGGTGATAGGTTGGACTCAATGATCTCAAAGGTCTCTTCCAACCTGGTCTATTCTATTCTATTCTATTCTATTCTATTCTATTCTATTCTATTCTATTCTATTCTATTCTATTCTATTCCCTAATATCCAATCTAAACCTTGCCTGGTGTAGCCTGACACCATTTCCACTTATTCCATTGCTTGGAAGAGGAGACCAACCTTGCTACAACCATTCAGGCAATCTTTCCAGGGATGGATAGAGAGTCAGACCCTGGCTGAGGACAGACCAACTCGCTTCTGAACATGAGCAAGGGTTAAGAAATGTCAAGGTGATATGAATATTTGAAACCCAGCACTTTTGTGGACAGCTATGACCTACCAGCACAGCTCATACACCTGCCCAGCAGCTCACTGAAGTGTAACCATGATGGATCCATCCACCTGTCAGCAGCTGTCTGCTACACAGAAGTGCAAAGTCACATGACATGCAAACATTTGAGAGTTGCTGCACGGGATGGGGAGGGTCTGTCTTTCCCTGCTCCTCAATTCATGCATCACTTCCAGGGCTGAAGAAAAGGCTTGAGCACTACCTGGCACCAC
Organism: Colaptes auratus; assembly: GCA_015227895.2. Lineage (NCBI taxonomy): Eukaryota > Metazoa > Chordata > Aves > Piciformes > Picidae > Colaptes > Colaptes auratus. Next base: position 1,225,165 of record CM037641.1, on the reverse strand, counting down.
AACTATTGTGTCCAGTTCTGAGCTCCCCAGTTAGAATCACAGAATTGTTAGGGTTGGAAGGCAGCTCAAGGATCATCTAGTTCCAAATGGGCAGGGACACCTCACCCCACAGCAGGTTGCTCACAGCCACATCCAGCCTGGCCTTAAAAACCCTCCAGGGATGAGGCTGCCACCACCTCCCTGGGCAACCTGTGCCAGTCTCTCACCACCCTCATGGGGAAGAACTTCTTCCTAACATCCAATCTGAATCTACCCATTTCTAGTTTTGTTCTTGTTTCCTGTGAGGGGGCTGGAGTCCTGGAGCAGGCTGCCCAGAGAGGTTGCAAAGTCTCCTCTGGAGAGGTTGAAAACCTGCCTGGATGTGATCCTGGGCAGCCTGCTGTGGTGACCCTGCTTTAGTAGTGGGGTTGGACCGGAAGATCTTCAGAGGTCATGGGGGGGGTTGCCCCATGAAGGATTCTGTGATCCTTCACCACCCCTCTTCCACACTCTAAACAAGGATAACAAGAGGCAAGGAGGTGTCTGTGTAGGATTTTATTAAAGTAGGCATCATCCACAGCTTCAAAGAGTTGAAAAAATATTCTTAACAACTTTTATTCTCCTGACTAGGTATTTCAACAGCTACAATGCTCAAGTGTAAACCAGAGAAGTCTCTGCCCAGAAGTCAAATTTGAAAGGGGTGGCAAAAGGGAAGACATTCTGTACCACACCAAATTGGTTTAATACACAGAGTACTGTAACATAGAGACAACAGAAGTGAGTGGGGAAGATGGGGGGTTGGGGGAAAAACACAAGTCATTGGTCACAGGCTGGAAAACAGAAGTCCAAACAGGACTTCAACCATGTAGACATCTCTAATCACATTCCCTGACCAGCAGCACCTTGCCACCTCCTGCTGCAATACAGTTTATTGCAGATTTTGCCAAAGAGAAGTTCCCTCAACAGCTGCTCCTAAATGAAGTCAGCAACTCTGGGGAGACAATGACAACAACAACAGAAGACACTTTTGTTCAAAATGCCACAGGTCTGGGTTTCACTCTTGTCATTAATACCTTGTTTAACACTTCTGGGCAATGCCACAAGGCAGTGTGCTTCAGAAGCAATGCCAGTGTGCTTCAGAGCTTTCTTGTTCTTCACACTTGTGTTAAGAGGAGCTCTGAACAAAGGAGAGGGGAGTGGACCCCATCACGTTTGAGTGTGGTAAAGAAACGGAGTGAGACCCCATCAACAACTCTTTGTTTTACAGGACAACGGGGAGCTCCCAGGGTCTGAGCTTTGAGAGAATGGAGCAGAGGAGATGCTTCAGCTCATGTTAAAGCCCTTCACCTGACAGCACAAGAGCTCCACTTCCCTAAGAGACAACCCTGTTTTGGCAGGGCAGAGTACAAAGACCTGAGGCAGGCTTTCCGTTGTGTGGCCGGAGGGCCAACTCCGCCGGCCCGCTGGGCCCAGCGTTACACTTGAACAGCTCACCAGGGAGGCCAAAGTTTGCACAACTTGTCTTGTCAGAAACGTAAACAATGTGTAAAACCAAAAAGTTTCAATAAACAGCCCACACAACCTTTGAGGTTTTTGAGCTTAAAGAGCTGGGAAACCCACGCTTGGCCAACGGATGAAACGCTTAAGACCCGGACAAAAACCAACCCCCAAGAGACACGGTTGAACAAACGTGGAAAAACAACTGGCTTTCACCACAGGAATTTCCCCACCTGAAAGTTGCTTTCAGGAGAAAAAAAAACAACAACAAACAGACCGACCAACCAACATTCCCTGCAGCGCTTGGGGCTGCTCCCCCAAGAGACAGGCACCTGGTGGCGGCAGGGAGGGACGAGAGGCCGCGGCGGACTCGCAGCTACCGAAGCACCCTCGCAGGCACACAGCGAAGGAGTTGTAGGCAAGAGGAACAAAACCCATACAGACTGGAGTCTGTTTAGCTACACACACTGCTGGAGTACACAAGACAAAATAAAGTAAAAATGATGAAGATGGAGAGCTTGATGCAGGGCATTTCCAGTCATTTTGGAAAGGAAAGAGAGGGTTTTTTTCCTCCTTTGAAAAAAATAAAGCTCAAAGCAGAAGTCCCCAGCTGCTGTTTCTCAAGGCACACGAAGCCACAGGAGCTGATGGCTCGGGTTCACATCCATGGGATTTAACCTAAAGAGGCTTTCCTCCTGGCTCTCCAGTTTCTGAAGGGTAGCTTTTGAACAGACACATCTTCCTCGCATGCACCTACTAAGACTCCCTGGTTAATCCCAGCATCTCCCGTGCGTGAAACTCAACGAGCAGAACAGCCCTTAGCTTGTAGCTAGAAGATGGCTTTCAGCTTCTGGATCCCCTCTCTGAAGGACAAAAGCGTGTGACAGTTACACAGTTACACAGAAACAGCATCTACAAACGTGCTGAGGGCGCAGGTGGGAAAGGTGGTGAACGCAAACAGGTTTCAGAGCCTGGCCTGACCCTACCGTAAGGCTCCACCACCGGCCCACCTTTCAGACTTGCTCCAGGCAGTCATGTCCTCCTGTTAGCTCAGCAAACAACTGGGATAACCAAGAGCAGTGTTATTGACCCCATACCTGGGCATCAGCTTCTTGAAAGTTCACATACACGTCACAGCTCTGGGGATTTCACCTCTGCCTCCGGGCTTGAACCGAAGGCAGCAGCACTTTCACAGAACAGGACAAAGCTTAGCTTGTAAACTGTGGGGCTTTTCTTAAAGCATAAAGAGAGTTCAAGTCCTATTCCCCTTCACATTTCTAAGCACTGTAAGAATAAGGCTGCTTTGTATGCCCTGTGTATAGAAAAGAGCATGTTTATACAGCACTATACACATAGATATCTGTATATAAATAGGAGCTAGCCACCCAAGTTTGATTTCAAACTAGCATTGCAACGACCCCTGCAATCTGGAACCCTAAAGTCGCTCTACTGACCTCTCTTTTGTAAGCAAAGAGTAGAAAGGATCATATCTTACTGTGACCTAACATCCTCCACCAGCAAAATGCAAACCCCTTGGTTAACTTTGTGGGAGAGGCCCAAAGCTCCCAGGTTTGCCCCGTGTTGGTTGCCAAAGAAGAGGCAGGCAGCAGGAATGATTGGAGAGTCAGCAGCCAGGAGGAAGTGCCTTTTTTCCCCCCTCTCCCTGGCTGCTTCAGTGTGAAAGTTCAAGAATTCTTCCTGTTTGCCATTGGTGCTGAACTTGGAGCCTGCACCAAATGATGTTGCTTATCTACCAGCACATTCCAGCTACTGTGTGTTTCTGCCCAGCTCTACTGCTACTGAAAAAAAAACAACCCCAAAAAAAAACCCCTAACAACTGACATGCTCTAAGACTCTGAAAACGATAAACTAAGTTAGCCATTTCTTTCCTGGTCCTCTGTGGAAATCTGGAAACCTCTTACAAAGTAGTTCAGTTAGCTTGAGCAATCCTGGAGTCAGACCCAAGGAAGCTAAACATCGTAGTCACCAGCTCAGGGAGATCATAATCATGTTTCCAACCCCAATCCCTCCGGGCGTTCCTGTCATCAAAGTTCATCGGCCAGCTGTCAGCTGCAGGGAAAAGAAGAGAAGAAACAAGGAGCATGAGGCTTAAGCAACAATTGCCTGTGCTTCTAAGACCTACCATCACTGGCCATTTGAACTACTAAAGCTGAATGTCAAACTGTTCAGACTTGAATTGCACAGGAGAGCAATTTGCAAGTGCCTAAAAAGAGAAGAAACTTTGTTTTGCTCTCAACATACAGCAACCTCATTTCTCCTCTTACCTGCTGCCAAAGAGGCTGATACTAACCTATGGCCTGCCTGACTTTATCCACATTGTAGGTCACCTCAAGCTCAGGAATATGCTTCTGCACCTCTTGTGCCAGCTCTTCAGGAGTGAAGCTCATGGCACTGATGTTGTACGTCCGCATGCTCAGTGCCTCTGCAGGGGCCTCCATGACCTCCAGAGTGGCTTTCAGGCAGTCATCAATATACATCATGGGGAGACGAGTGTCTGGCTTCAGGTTGCACTGAAATTTGCCTGTCTTGATGGCATCATGGAAAATCTGGACAGCATAATCTGCAGAAAAGAGCAATGGGTGGGTGACTCATAGAATTGTCAGGGTTGGAAAGGACCTCAAGGGTCATCTAGTTCCACCCCCCCCGCCATGGGCAGGGACACCTCACACCAGATCAGGTTGCTCACAGCCACATCCAGCCTGGCTGCAAAAACCTCCAGGGATGAGGCTTCCACCACCTCCCTGAGCAACCTTTCCAGTCTTTCACCACCCTCATGGGGAAGAACTTCTTCCTCACATCCAATCTGAATCTACCCATTTCTAGTTTTGATCCATTCCCCCTCAGTCCTATCACTCCCTGACACCCTAAAAAGTCCCTCCCCAGCTTTCTTGTAGTCCCCTTCAGACACTGAAAGACCACAATAAGGTCTGCTGGGAGCCTTCTCTTCTCCAGACTGAACAGCCCAAAATCCCTCAGTGTGTCCTTATAGGAGAGCAGCTCCAGCCCTCTGCTCATCCTCATGGCCCTTCTCTGGACACATTCCAGCATCTCCAGATCCTTCTGCCTCAATCTGAGGAGGAGGTTCTTCACCATGAGAGTGGTGAAGCCCTGGAATGGGCTGTCCAGGGAGGTGGTTGAGGCTCCATCCCTGGAGGTGTTTAAGCCCAGGCTGGATGAGGCTCTGGCCAGCCTGATCTAGTGTGAGGTATCCCTGCCCATGGCAGGGGGGTTGGAACTAGCTGATCCTTGTGGTCCCTTCCAACCCTGACTGATACTATGATACTACTATGATCTGTTGTTTGTGGCAGTAAACAATCCTCCCACTAGCCCCTAAGTCTCTGGACTAAAGCCTCTAGTTTTTTTTAAATCTCTAGATTTGAATTATAATCTCTCTGGATTTTAATCCAGCAGCAGAATTGTGTGTGATTTACATTGTACAGCAGGAGTCAGCCTGAACCACCCTGATGCAGTTCTGGCATTTGCATACTGCAGAGAGATGGCAGAGTTTAAAATACTGTTAAAGAAATAAAGTGTAATTAATTCCAAACCTCTCAGTAACTGTTTATGGACAAAGACCATGGAATTAAGCCCCAGGCTGGAGAGGATAAATGTGGTGGTGTAGCACAATCACAATGACATCTCTACACTGGTGCTCCGCACTGCCACAGATTATTAGTTTCATAGTTTCAGTTAGGGTTGGAAGGGACCACAAGGATCAGCTAGTTCCAACCTCCCTGCCATGGGCAGGGACACCCCACACTAGATCAGGCTGGCCAGAGCCTCATCCAGCCTGGGCTTAAACACCTCCAGGGACGGGGCCTCAACCACCTCCCTGGACAACCCATTCCAGGGCCTCACCACTCTCATGGTGAAGAACTTCCTCCTCACATCCAGCCTGAATCTCCCCACCTCCAGCTTCATTTCATTCCCCCTAGTCCTATCACTACCTGAGAGCCTGAAAAGTCCCTCCCCAGCCTTCTTGTAGGCCCCCTTCAGATACTGGATATTCTCCAAACACACAAAGAATGAGTGCCCTGGCTTGGTTTTCCTTGCCTGCAATACAGAGAACTCCACACAAGTCACTTACCAGTGGTTCCCCCACCAGGCTGAGAGTCAGCAGAGATAATTCCTGGGTACCTCAGGCAGCGGAAGTCTAGGCCATACCGGTAGTGGTAGTACTGCAGAGGGAGGAGAGAAATCATAGAATCAGTCAGTCAGGGTTGGAAGGGACCACAAGGATCATCTAGTTCCAACCCCCACACTAGATCAGGCTGGCCAGAGCCTCATCCAGCCTGGTCTTAAACATCTCCAGGGCCGGGGCCTCAATCACAACAACAATGGAGATCCATTTGAGATAACCCCAATGGAGCTTCAGGCATTGAGACCAAGCCACACAACTGATTTCACAGGAAGAAGGTGCCACAGGGAGAACCTCACTCCTGTAACCAACCCTTGACAGGGATGAAAGAAGGTACTAAACACTCTCCATTCCATGCTGGGTAGCTGATATCCCTGCTGGGTAGCTGATATCCCTGCTGCCCCTCCTCTATATTCCATCCACATCTGCAGGTATGGATCCTTGATATTGATTGGTTTCCAAAGTAGGGTTTAGATACAGTGTTCAATAATTGAGAATTCCTTAGTTTGTGAAACATTTCAAGAAGGCCAACAACAAAGTCTCTTCTCCCAGGCAACCAGCACCAGAACAAGAGGACACAGTCTCAAGCTGCGCCAGGGGAGGTTCAGGCTGGATGTTAGGAAGAAGCTCTTCACGGAAAGAGAGATTGGCCATTGGAATGTGCTGCCCAGGGAGGTGGTGGAGTCACCATCCCTGGAGGTGTTTAGGAAGAGGCTGAATGGAGTGCTTGGTGCCATGGTTTAGTTGCTGAGATGGTGTTGGGTGCTGGGTTGGACTCGATGATCTCAAAGGTCTTTTCCAACCTGGTTAATCCAATTCAATTCAAGACAATTCAATTCTATTCCATTCTATTCTATCCCAGTCTGGATCAGGAAGTGTGGCCAGCAGGAGTAGGGAAGTGTTTGTGGCCCTGTACTTGGCACTGGTGAAGCTGCACCTAACAAGATCATCCCCATCAACAACACTCAAAAGAGATTTGCCCTTAAGAGCTGCCTCCAACTACTACTGAGTAAGCCTGGAAGGAGGAGTGGATGGGGCCAAGAAACGACTGTGGTGAGAGATCTTACAAAAGCCATGAAGTTCTCCCAGAACTTAGAGAAAACAAAACCATTCTCACTTCTCCCATGAGCTCAGCGTGAACCTTGGAGACTCCATAGATTGTCCTTGGTCTCTGAATGCAGAGGTCAGGAGTTGGATCTCGAGGAGAGGTGGGTCCAAAGGCTCCAATAGTGCTTGGAACAAAGAGCCTCAAGTTATGCTCGGCTGCGATATCCAGGATGTTGTGTAAACCTGGAACAAATCACAGTTATCAGAACATACAGAGCACTCTCAAGCCTCTGCAGGGGTCATGACCCTCACAGCCTTGTCACATACCAGTGATATTGACAGCTCTGGCCAAAGGGACGTTTGCTTCTCCAACAGCACTGAGCAAAGCACTGTAGTGGAAGAGCCAAGTGATCCGATTGTTCACCACTATCTCACGCAAGTTCTTGTAGTCCAAGATATCTGCGTAGATAAAAGGGCCTAGAAGAAATGGAAGCAGTAAAACAGTTGGATGCCAAGAAGAATGGACATGAAGAAAAGTTCTACATGAAACTCAGATTGCTGCTTCTGGCCCAGATCTTCAGGATTTGGCTGCACAGAGGAATGTACACCTATCAGCAGTGGCCAGTGAAGCAGCAAACTCACGCATTCAGATGGCATTGGGTTGGAAGGGACCCTCAAAGGTCATCTGGTCCAAATCCCCCTGCAGTCAGCAGGGACACCTCCAACTAGATCAGGCTGCAAAGGGCCACATCAAGCCTGAACTAGAATGTCTCCAGGGAAGGGGCCTCAACCAAATCCCCGGGCAACCTGTTCCAGTGTTTCACCACTCTCACGGTAAAGAACTTCCTCCTCATCTCCAACCTGAATCTACCCTGCTCCAGTTTCAAACCATTGCCCCTCATCCTGTCACCACAGTCCTTCCCCAGCCTTCCTGTAGGTCCCCTTCAGATACTGAAATGCAGCTCTAATGTCTCACAGAGCCTTCTCTTCTCCAGGCTGAACAGCCCCAGTTCTTTCAGCCTCTCTTCATAGGAGAGGTGCTGCAGCTCGCTGATCATCTTTGTGGCTCTCCTCTGGACTTGCTCTTGCAGGTCCCTGTCTCTCCTGTATTGGGGACCCCAGAGCTGGACACAGTACTCTAGGGAGTGCAGCAGGACAAACAAAGGGACACTGCTACCTTTACCTCTTAGAGATGCAAGAACTCCTGCTTATGCAGTCAAAAGCATGAAAACAGGGAGCATAAAATCACAGAATGGTTTGGGTTGGAAGGGACCTCTAAAGGTCATCTAGTCCAACCCTGCTGAGTGAGCAGGGACATCCTCTACTAGAATACAATGGAATTAACCAGGTTGGAGAATAGAATAGAATAGAATAGAATAGAATAGAATAGACCAGACCAGGTTGGAAGAGACCTTCGAGATCAAGTCCAACCCATCACCCAACACTATCTAATCAATTAAACCATGGCACCAAGCACCTCATGCAGTCTCCTAAACACCTCCAGTGATGGTGACTCCACCACCTCCCTGGGCAGCACATTCCAATGGCCAATCACTCTCTCTATGAAGAATGTCTTCCTAACATCCAGCTTAAACCTTCTCCCCTGGTGCAGCTTGAGACTGTGTCCTCTTGTTCTGGTGCTGGTTGCCTGGGAAAAGAGACCAACCCCCTCCTGGCTACAACCTCCCTTCAGGGAGTTGTAGACAGCAAGAAGGTCTCCCCTGAGCCTCCTCTTCTCCAGGGCTAAGCAACCCCAGCTCCCTCAGCCTCTCCTCACAGGGCTGTGCTCCAAACCCCTCCCCAGCTTTGTAGCCCTTCTCTGGACACCTTCCAGCATCTCAACATCTTTCCTAACCTGAGGGGCCCAGATCAGGTTGCCCAGAGCCATCTAGTGTACGCTACTGAAACACACAGTACAGCTAAACACCTAAGGACAGGAATGACAGAGCAAAACTTGTGCCAAGATTCTAATGAATCCCAAAATCCTACTCTACACCCCACCTTACCATAGCATTTGCCCAAGCATGTCAAAACACAAAGCCCAAATTTAAGTTCCAACTTCTTCCCTCCAAGAGAATCAATGCCTTCTCTTCTGACAGCAGGAGGAGGCACAGCCAAGCTCAGCTTGACTCAGGCAATTAATTCTGCTCAATGAAATGGCAAAGCAAACAGTGAAACAAAACACAAACCAGTAATATTTAGAGAAAGGGAAAGAACAGACAGTGAGAAATGAATGCCCTGGCAAGATTCCAAAGCAGGAAGGCATTACCCTGAAGTTTCTAACAGCAAATGGTTCAAGCCTAATGCATTTATTGTTTAGACTTTGGTAACTAGTGCAACAACATCAGGGGTAAAGTCAAGATTACCTTCTCCCCCCTCCATATGCTTTCCCAGTCACTTACCACTGTAGAAAACGTTGTCTGCAGGCTTCCTAATGTCAGACAGAATCACATTGTTCTTCCCAAAGCGTTTCCTGTGTGAAAATACAGACATGGCACAGTGAGTCCTCCCCCTTCCAGGGCACTCACAGCTCTGCTTTGCTGCCATTTGCAGCAATAATCTCAGAGCAATCATTTAAGCAATGAAATCACTAAAATGATTGCACTAACAAAGTAACAGCCCAGCCCAAAGATCATTTAAATGTCAATACAGAGACTTGGAAAATCAGTGAACTACTCTAAGTTTCATTGTTTCATGGTTTCACAGTTTCAGTCAGGGTTGGAAGGGACCACAAGGATCAGCTAGTTCCAACCCCCCTGCCATGGGCAGGGACACCCCACACTAGATCAGGCTGGCCAGAGCCTCATCCAGCCTGGGCTTAAACACCTCAAGGGACAGGGCCTCAACCACCTCCCTGGACAACCATTCCAGGGCTTCACCCTCTCATGGGAAGAACTTCCTCCTCACATCCACCCTGAATCTCCCCACCTCCAGCTTCATTCCATTCCCCCTAGTCCTAGCACTCCCTGAGAGCCTGACAAGTCCCTCCCCAGCCTTCTTGTAGGCCCCCTTCACATACTGGAAGGCCACAATGAGGTCACCTCGGAGCCTTCTCTTCTCCAGACTGAACAGCCCCAACTCCCTCAGTCTGTCCTCATAGGAGAGGTGCTCCAGCCCTCTGCTCATCCTTGTGGCCCTTCTCTGGACACCTTCCAGCACCTCCAGATCCCTCTTGGAATAGGGGCTCCAGACCTGGATGCAGTACTCCAGGTGGGGTCTCACCAGAGCTGAGCAGAGGGGGAGAATCACCTCCCTTGCCCTGCTGGCCACACTTCTCCTGATGCAGCTCAGGATCTGATTGGCTTTCCGGGCTGCAAGTGCACACTGAGAGCTCCTGTTGAGCTTCTTGTCCACCAGCACCCCCAAGTCTCTCTCCTCAGGGCTGCTCTCCAGCCAGTCACTGCCCAGTTGCAGTGCAAGACTGAGTAAGGATAGAGAAGTCTTTTACTAAATGAAACTATGCTGAGAATCATAAAAGCAGAGAATGCTAAGGGTTGGAAGGGACCTCCAGAGATCATGAGTCCACCCTCCTGCAAAGCAGGACCACTCAGGACAGGTCACACAGGAATGTGTCCAGGCAGGTTTTGAAGATCTCCAGAGAAGGAGACTCCACAACCTCTCTGGGCAGCCTGTTCCAGTGTTTCTACCCTCTACTGTCAGAAATTTCTACCCACTCTGCACTTGTGTCCACAAAAGGCCACTGGGCTTGCTGTAGCTGCAGCTACTTTTGTATGAAACAGAGCAAACACAGCCAAGCAATCTCTGCCTTCTGCTTCTCTGATCAGCACAGGGTTTTGAGAAAGAGCAAGCCTGATGGCACTGAAGTCCATCCCAGCATGCCATGGTCTTTAAATGTATCACAGAAATGAATCACAGAATCACAGCTCCTGGAAGGGATCTGAAGATCCCTTTACTGTGCCCAGTTCTGGTGCCCTCAATTTAAGAAGGACATTGAGACTCTTGAAGGTGGCCAGAGAAGGGCAACAAGGCTGGGGAGAGGCCTCCAGCACAGCCCTGGGGTTGCTTAGCCTGGAGAAGAGGAGGCTCAGGGGAGACCTCATTGCTCTCTACAACTACCTGAAGGGAGGTTGTAGCCAGGTGGGGGTTGGTCTCTTCTCCCAGGCAATCAACACCAGAACAACAGGACACAGTCTCAAGCTGCACCAGGGGAGGTTTAGGCTGGAGGTTAGGAAGAAGTCCTTCCCAGAAAGAGAGATTGGCCATTGGAATGTGCTGCCCAGGGAGGTGGTGGAGTCACCATCCCTGGAGGTGCTCAAGAAGGGATTGGACATGGCACTTGGTGCCATGGTTTAGTTGCTGAGATGGTGCTGGGTGACAGGTTGGACTTGCTGATCTCTGAGGTCTTTTCCAACCTCATTGATTCTATGATGGCACTGAAGTCCATCCCAGCCTGCCATCAAGATCTTTAAATGTATCACAGAAATGAATCACAGAATCACAGCTCCTGGAAGGGATCTCTGAAGATCATCTACTCCAACCCCCCCTGTTAAAGCAGGGCCCCTTAGAGCAGGTTGCCCAGGGTTGTATCTAGGCAGTTTTGAATCTCTCCGGAGAAAGAGACCCCACAACCTCTCCAGTGCTCCCTCAAAGGAAAGGAATCTTTCTTCATGCTCAGATGGAACTTCCCATGTTTTAGTCTGTGCTCACTGCCCCTTGTCCTGTCACTGTGCACCACTGAAAAATCTGGTCCCACCTGCCCTTCAGATACTGATAAGCACTAAAAGATCTCTTCTCAGTCTGCTCTTCTCCAGGCTAAACAGCCTCAGGTCTCTCAGCCTTTCCTCCTAAGTGAGATGCTCCAGTCCCCTCATCACCCCTAAACCTCTGCTGGCCTCTCTTTAGTAGTTCCCTCTCTGTCTTGAAGTGTGGAGCCCAGAACTAGGCAAAATACTCCAGATGTGGCCTCACTAGGGCAGTGTAGAGGGGAAGAACCTCCCCTGACTTGCTGGCCAGAGACGTCTAACTGCAGCCCAGGAGACCACTGGCCTTCCTGACCTGCCAGCTCATGGTGAATTTGTTGTCCACCAGGACTCCCAAATGCTAGGAAACATTCTAACTGTAGCACAGTGTTGATTGCAGTCAGTTTGCTCACTCTCAGTCCTAGCCCACATTCTGGGCAACAAACACTGCCTACATGCAAATAACAGTCAGGGGCTGAGCAGGAGCCAATGACATGGACCATGGAGAGCTCTCAGAGCATCTTACACTGAGAAGATACCAGCAAAAATCAAGCTAACTGTGGATGTGAGGCTGCAAGGGCAGGGGGGGTGCAGAAAGAGACAGAATAAATCTATTTTCGGTGCACTCCTTTTGCTGCATCAGTTCAAATTTCACTAAATCATAAAAACTTCATCATCTTGTCCCCTGATCTTTATTTTTGCTTGTGCTTCAAGAAAATAGGTCACTTTATCCCTGAAGTTACTTAACTGACAATTGTCAGAGGAAAGTCAGCAGTTCCAAAGTCCAACAGCTGGGCAGTCAGCAAAGGATGAGCTATTTGGAAGCTGATATTGGTACCTTCATAAAATCAGAGCCTTTGTCTCTCCATTGAGGCCCCCATATCCAGAGAAAAGCTAAACAGACCACCCTCTGAGGATTCAGAGTCTGAACACTTCCATTTAGCCAGCAGTGTGTCCAGGTGGCCAAGAGGGCCAAGGGCATCCTGGCCTGCATCAGGAACAGTGTGGCCAGCAGGAGCAGGGAGGTCATTGTGGCCCTGTACTCTGCACTGGTTAGGCCACACCTTGAGTCCTGTGTCCAGTTCTGGGCCCCTCAGGTTAGGAAAGATGTTGAGTTGCTGGAGGGTGTCCAGAGAAGGGCAACAAAGCTGGGGAGGGGTCTGGAGCACAGCCCTGTGAGGAGAGGTGAGGGAGCTGGGTTGCTTAGCCTGGAGAAGAGGAGGCTCAGGGAGACCTTCTTGCTCTCTACAACTCCTGAAGGGAGGTTGTAGCCAGGAGGGTTGGTCTCTTCTCCCAGGCAAGCAGCACCAGAACAAGAGGACACAGTCTGAAGCTGTGCCAGGGGAGGTTTAGGCTGGATGTTAGGAAGAAGTTCTTCAGAGCAAGAAAGATTGGCCATTGGAATGTGCTGCCCAGGGAGGTGGTGGAGTGACCATCACTGGAGGTGTTTAGGAAGAGACTAGATGGGGTGTTTGGTGCCATGGTTTAGTTGATTAGATGGTGTTGGGTGATAGGTTGGACTTGATGATCTCTGAGGTCTCTTCCAACCTGGTTAATTATGTTCTATTCTATTATATTCCATCCTATCTTATTCCATTCCATCCTATTCCATTCCATTCCATCCCATCCCATCCCATTCCACTGGAAGCAAACTGAACTCAGCAGCTAGTCTCTTAGGGAACCCGATATTATTTTAGGACACACAGAGTACCTCAGTAAACCTCAATCAAACAGAGGAGTGAAAAATAACAAGATGCTGAAATGTGAAGTTATTTACAGAACTAAGAGAGGGGGGCAAAAAAGAAAGCCAGATTCATTTATAAACAACTCTTCAGACTATCATTGCTTCCTTGAATTCCTCCTTAACAGCGAGTCAGAGAATTGTGACATACCTCAGAAGCTTAGCAAGTCCTACTCCAAGTTGGCCAAGCCCACCTAAAAGACAATGCACAAGAGATAAAAATCAGAGAAAAGGGGCTATTAAAATCCAGAGTTCCATTATTCCATGCATCATATCAGAACTAAGTGCTATTTTACCCAGCAAAGCCAAAAGCTTTTGTATTTGCTCAAGGAAATCCCAATTAACTGGGTTTGGTTGATTTCTGGAGTCAAAGGAAACAAGGAAAGGAAGCTCCTCTGGGACTCTGATCTTACATCCCAATGGGAGATACAATCCTCCACAGGGCTAGAAAGAGGTGATGGGACTGGAGCACCTCTCTGCCAAGTAAAGGCTGAGAGACCTGGGGCTGTTGGAGAAGACCAAGAGGGAATCTTCTCAGTCTTCAATAGAATCATAGTATCAGTCAGGGTTGGAAGGGACCACAAGGATCAGCTAGTTCCAACCCCCCTGCCATGGGCAGGGACACCTCACACTAGATCAGGCTGGCCAGAGCCTCATCCAGCTGGGCTTAAACACCTCCAGGGATGGGGCCTCAACCACCTCCCTGGATAATCCATTCCAGGGCTTCATCACTCTCATGGGGAAGAACTTCCTCCTCATGTCCAGCCTGAATCTCCTCACCTCCAGCTTCATTCCATTCCCCCTAGTCCTAGCACTACCTGAGAGCCTGACAAGTCCCTCCCCAGCCTTCCTGTAGCCCCCTTCAGATACTGGAAGGCCACAATGAGGTCACCTCAGAGCCTTCTCTTCTCCAGACTGAACAGCCCCAACTCCTTCAGTCTGTCCTCATAGGAGAGGTGCTCCAGCCCCCTGATCATCCTCGTGGCCCTTCTCTGGACACCTTCCAGCACCTCCAGATCCCTCTTGTAAATATCTAAAGGGTGAGGGTCAAGAGGATGGGGCCAGATTCTTCTCAGTGGTGTCCAGCACAATACAGAACACAGGAAGTTCCATCAGAACTCAACTAGACCAGGTTGCCTAGGGCCTCCTCGAGCTTTACCTTGAATATCTCCAGAGAAAGGACCTCAACCACCTCCCTGGGCAACCTGTTCCAGTGTTCCACCACCCTCATAGTGAAGAACTTGCTCCTAACATCCAATCTGAATCTGCCCTTCTCTAGTTTGAAGTTATTGCCCCTTGTCCTGTCACTACAGGCCTTTGTAAACAATCTCTCTCCATACTTCCTGTAGCCCTCTTCAGTTACTGGAAGGCTGCTATTAGGTCTCCCCAGAGCCTCCTCTTCTCCAGGCTGAACAAGCCCAGCTCCCTCAGCCTGTCCTCATAGCAGAGGTGCTCAACCTCCTGATCATTTTCATGGCCCTCCTCTGGACCCTGGACATTTGGACTTCTTTCCTTTGGGGGTGACAGAGCCCTGGAACAGGCTGCCCAGAGAACTTGTGGACTCTCCTTCTCTGGAGAGACTTGAAACTTGACTAGATATAATTGTGTGCAACCTGCAATGGGTGACCCTGACTGATCTCCAGAAGTCCCTTCCAACCCCCACCAGTCTAGGATTATGTGAATGATTATCACAATTCCAGAATACTTTCCTTCCAGTATTCTGCTCATTAGGGAGGGAGGAGGGGAGTGAGGGACTGGACTGCAAACTGGAGCAGGAAGAGCTGGAGAGGCCTGCATCAGAAATAGTGTGGCCAGCAGGAGCAGGGGAGTCATTGTGCCCCTGGACTAAGCACTGGTTAGGCCACACCTTGAGTCCTGTGTCCAGATCTGGGCCCCTCAATTAAGAAGGACATTGAGACCTTGAACATCCAGAGAAGGGCAACAAGGCTGGGAGAGGCCTCCAGCACAGCCCTATGAGGAGAGGCTGAGGGAGCGGGGTTGTTTTAGCCTGGAGAAGAGGAGGCTCAGGGGAGACCTCTTGCTGTCTCCAACTACCTGAAGGGAGGTTGTAGCCAGGAAGGGGTTGGTCTGTATTGTATTGTATTGTATTTGGGTGGGTTGGATTGGTTGATAGGTTGGACGCGATGATCTTCAAGGTCTCTTCCAACCTGGTGTATTGTATTGTATTGTATTGTATTGTCTGTTCTCCCAGGCAACCAGCACCAGAACAAGAGGACACAGTCTCAAGCAGTGCCAGGGGAGGTTTAGGCTGGAGGTGAGGAGAAAGAGAGATTGGCCATTGGAATGTGCTGCCCAGGGAGGTGGTGGAGTCACCAGCCCTGGAGGTGTTCAACGAGGGACTGGACGTGGCACTTGGTGCCGTGGTTTAACAGTCATGAGGTGTTGGGTGACAGGTTGGACTTGGTGATCTCTGAGGTCTTTTCCAACCTTGGGGATTCGGTGACTCCCTGGGAACACTGACCTGTGATGAGCACCCGAGGGTGGTCGGTCTCAGCGAACGTCACGGAGTGGAAGCCGGCGTCGGCAGCCACTTGGCGAGGCGAGACTCCGATGCCGCGAAGCGGCACGACGGGAATCCCGCAGCCGCAGCCCGAGCTCTGCAGCAGCTGGCTGACAGCCCTGCTCACGTGTTTGAGGATGGGCATCTTCCTCCTCTGGGTGGGCTGTAAGAAAAGGAGAAAGGATTCAGCACGAGCCACGCGACCGCTGTAAACGTTTCCGCTGGAGCACAGAATGTTAGGGGCTGGAAGGGACCTCGAAAGATCGTCCAGTCCAGCCCCCTGCCAGAGCAGGGGCACCAAGAGTAGATCACACAGGAATGCACCAGGTGGGTCTTGAGTATCTCCAGACTCCACAACCCCCCTGGGGCAGCCTGATCCAGTGTTCTGTCACCCTCACAGGGAAAAATTTTTTCCTCATGTTTCCATGGAACGTCCTAAACAAGACCAAGGGCAGGGTCCTGCAGCTGGGTCGAGGCAATCCCAGGCACAAATCCAGGCTGGGCAGGGACAGGCTGGAGAGCAGCCCTGAGAGAAGACTTGGGGTGCGGGGGAGGAGAGCTCACCAGAGCTCTCAGTGTGCTTGCAGCCGGAAGCCCATCAGAGCCTGGGCTGCAGCAGGAGAATGTGGCCAGCAGGTCAAGGGAGGGGATTCTCCCCTCTACTCAGCTCTGCTGAGACCCCACCTGGAGTACTGCCTCCAGTTCTGGAGCCCCTATTAAAGAGGGATCTGAGGTGCTGGAAGGTGTCCAGAGAAGGGCCATGAGGATGAGCAGAGGGCTGGAGCTCCTCTCCTATGAGGACAGACTGAAGGAGTTGGGGCTGTTCAGTCTGGAGAAGAGAAGGCTCCGAGGTGACCTCATTGTGGCCTTCCAGTATCTGAAGGGGCCTACAAGAAGGCTGGGGAGGGACTTCTCAGGCTATCAGGGAGTGATAGGACTAGGGGGAATGGAATGAAGCTGGAGGTGGGGAGATCAGGCTGGATGTGAGGAGGAAGTTCTTCCCCATGAGAGTGTGAAGCCCTGGAATGGGTTGTCCGGGAGGGGTTAGGCCCTGTCCCTGGAGGTGTTTAAGCCCAGGCTGGATGAGGCTCTGGCCACCTGACCTAGTGTGGGGTGTCCCTGCCCATGGCAGGGGGGTTGGAACTAGCTGATCCTTGTGGTCCCTTCCAACCCTGACTGATACTATGATACTATGCCTCAGCTTCCACCCATTACCCCTTGCCCTGTCACTGGGCCTCACCAAGCAGAGCCTGGCTCCATCCTCTTGGCACTCCCCCCTTCCACCTTTATAAGCATTCCTTTTAAACACTCTGAAGGGTTTCAGAGGAGCTTGCTGGTCCTGGCTGGTGTGCCAGCCGACCGCCACGTCTACCAGCAGCAGCCTGTGAAGTAACACAAATGATGCATTGACCAGAGGGAGCTCAGGAAAATACCCACAGCCCCAGCACAGGGTTCAGTAGAGTGAACAGCGAGAGGAGGTTCAGATTAAGCCTTTTTAAAACAGGCACTGGAAGCTACGATTCCAAGCACGAAAGATGACAAATACAGGATCAAACAAGTTCAGCTGCTGTGACTACACAGCTTGACTGCAGGTAGAGTGCAAGCCTTTTAGACTGCCATGAATAAGCAAATCTTCTTAGTATTGCATCAGCAAGATCTAGCTAAGCCAACAGAGGCAGCAGGAAAATCTCTTCTGAGAGCACTGCTTCGCTCAGTCTTGGTCTGTGTGAGGGACAGCACGCAGGAAGCAAACAAAGGAGAAGCAGTTACCCAGAATTCAGGAATCATAGAATTGACAGGGTTGGAAGGGACCTCAAGGATCAGCCAGTTCCAACCACCCTCCACGGGCAGGGACACCTCACACTACAGCAGGTTGCTCACAGCCACATCCAGCCTGGCCTGAAAAACCTCCAGGGATGAGGCTTCCACCACCTCCCTGGGCAACCTGTGCCAGTCTCTCCCCACCCTCATGGGAAGAACTTCTTCCTCACATCCAATCTGAATCTACCTAATCTATCTAATTTCTAGTTTTGTTCCATTCCCCCCAGTCCTATCATTCCCTGACACCCTCAAAAGTCCCTGCCCAGCTTTCTTGTAGCCCCCTTCAGATACTGAAAGGCCACAATAAGGTCTCCTGGGAGCCTTCTCTTCTCCAGACTGAACAGCCCCAACTCCTTCAGTCTGTCCTCATAGGAGAGGAGTTGCAGATCTCTGCTCATCCTCGTGGCCCTTCTCTGGACACCTTCCAGCACCTCCAGATCCTTCCTGTAATAGTGGCTCCAGCACTGTATGCAGTGCTCCAGGTGGGGTCTCACCAGAGTGGAGCAGAGGGGGAGAATCCCCTCCCTTGACCTGCTGGCTGTGCTTCTCTCGAAGCAGGAAACTGGCCTCCTGCCTTCATTCACAAGAGTGTGACCCGCAGCTTGGATGAAGTTCTTCCCCCCTCTTACTCTGCCCCAGTGAGGCCACATCTGGAGTACTGTGTTCAGCCTTGGGGTCTCCAGTTCAAGAGAGACAGGGATGATTGGAGAGAGTCCAGCAGAGGCTACAAAGACACTGAGGGGACTTGAGTGCACCTTTGAGACCTAGGGCTGTTTGGCTTGGAGAAAAGAAGACTGCAAGGGGGTCTTCTCAATGCTTATCAATAGCTAAAGGGTGGGTGTCACGAGGGTGGGGCCAGACTGTGTTCACTGGTGCCCAGGGATAGAACAAGGGACAACAGCCACAGAATGGAACACAGGAAGTCCCAACTAATCATAAGGAAAACCATTCTTTACTTTGAGGGTGACAGAGCACTAGAGGAGGCTGCTCAGAGAGCTTGTGGAGTCTCCTTCTCTGGAGACTTCTGAAACCTGCCTGGGCATGATCCTGTGCAACCTGCGCTCGGGGTCACCTTGCTTAGTAGGGTGATTGGACTACATGATCTCCAGAGGTCCCTTCCAAACCCTGCCATTCTGGGACTCTGAAAATGGCCTTCATTTTTTCCACACACACCCCCAAGAGAAAGACTTGATGCACTCATGGCAACACATTGCAGAAAACCCCCTGAGTTACCCCAAGCTACATGCAGATTTAGCTCTCATTCTCTCCAAATCTTTCATGCTGGGGAAGGAGATGGAGAATGCATCCCTACTAAATCACATATGCATCCACCACAACTGCTTTTTCCTGAGGTTCCAGTTTGCTTCTTTCAAACACAATTCTTAAAGCACAATCACTTAGATTCCTCCCTGTTCCCCAACAGAACAACACTGAACCCCCTTTCCCAAGGTGCTAGAAGTGCATTCCCAGATGAAAGCATATTTCAGACTAGCTGGCTGAAGATTCCTCTCTCAATCCCTTTCTGATTGTGCCATGCATCATAAAAAAAGAGAGCTGAGAGAAGGAAGACCACCACAAGAAATTACAGCAGATCAATTCCAGCACTACCAATTCCAGCACTACCAATTCCAGCAGAAAAGCAAACAATTACTTAATGTGGGTGTTCCTTTCACTTACATAAGGCTGAGAAGTTTCTGGTACTTCAGGGAGCTATTTAATTACAGAAGACCTGCCAAGCTACCTATCACTTGCTTGAGATACCCTCTACCCCCAAAGTACATTATTAAAAAGCACATTTGCATATTTAAACTGCTCAGAGACATTCTGAGGTGTCTCTTTCCCTCCCCCCCACTCAGACTTGTCTGCTCAGCTTGTTGAGGAGCATGGTCAGTTCCTATCTTGATGAATTAGCCAAGCCTCTGCTGCACCTCACAGCCACAAACCCCTCAGAGGGATCAGTCACCCCCACTACAGGTTTGACCCATTCAAGCTGTATCTTCCCTATATCACAGTGCTACAAAAGTCATCAGACCATCTTCTCCAGGCACTTCACAAGTCTCTTGCCATTCCCTGTCATACACCTACCCTACAACACCTGTACCTAACATCACCCAAAAGAAAAATGGAGTGGAAAAGCTATTCCTGGAGCATGGAAAGTGAAGCAGCCCCACTTCCTGAGGACCCAATCTCAGAGGTAACTAACTCCTATCTAAGAGGTTCTGAAAGCTTTCTCCTGGCTTGATTGTTTAGGGTTGCTTGGTACAATTCAGCTTATACTGCTCATGGGCCACCAAGATAATGAAGGGTCTGAAGCATCTCTCCTATGAGGAAAGGCTGAGACAGGTGGGACTGTTCACCCTGGAGAAGAGAAGGCTCTGGGGAGACCTTATCATGTATATAAACATCTGAAGGAAGGGGTGCAAAGAGTTTTGAGCCAGTCTTCTCAGTGCCAGGACCTCACTTTCTCACTGTGAGGATGCCCAAACACTATCACTGGCTGCAGGCTGCCCAGGGAAATCTTGGAGTCTCCGTACTTGAAGACCTTCAACAGCCATCTGGACATGGTCCTGGGCAACTGGCTCTGGGTGGCCCTGCCTGAAGCAGGGGGTTGGACCAGATGATCTCCAGAGGTTCCTTCAAATTGCATGCACTCTCCAATGCTCAGCCAAGGCACTAATGAGATTTCCCTCCCCTGCAAACCCACCTTCACAAAACAGAGAGGTTCCTGCTGGTTTTGAGACTCAGTGCTTGTCAAGCTTACTTGAAATTAGCTAATAGGTGCAAAAATAGTTAGGTGTGCAGGGGAAGAAGGCAGTTTGCAGGCATACCCAGATAATTCACCCTCCTAAGACATGTTTCTCCCTAGGAAACCAATGTAAAGGTGTTAAAGGGCAGCACTGTCCCTGCAACGAGCCAAAATAATCCCTTCTTGTTTCAGAAGGGGACAGTGAACAACTCTCACGGCACCAAATGAGACTCACTGGTCTCTGCTGCAGAACATTTCCCCTCAAAGCATCTAAAAAGGCATTTTGAGGTCTATAAATAAAGCACAGACTCAAGGGAGCTGCTAATAAAAACACCACGCCAGGATCAAATTGGGTTTCCCACCTACTGGGCTGTTTTTTTCCATGCACACCTGGAGCAAAACCACACAGGATTAAGCTGAGAATGTACTGGCAAGCCCAGGCTGAGTCCAATGAACAGAAACCACATTTTATACCAGACCCTGGAAAAATTTATGGCTCACCAAATAGCAGAGCTGCAGGCAACAAGAAAACAACCCAACCCCTCCCCACAAAAAAACAACACCCCATGTGTGACATGCATTTAGCTCCATTTCAAATATAAAGGGGAAGGGGGGTGTGGGAATAGGTTCAAGGCACTATTAAACTGTCAAGCTGCCAACAAATCTATATCTTTATAAAGAAATGAGTATGTCTTAAAAACATGCCCCCAAACCAGGAGATGAAGTTAGCCCCACCACAGTGATTAACTGCACAAACAACCTGGAGAGAAAAGCTCCTTCTGCTAGAGCTGAGCTTCCCATTTTCGATGGCTTTGAGGAGTTACTAACAGCTCTGAGTACACAAGGAATCCTTTTTAAATTCCTTGAATTCCTAACTGAAGTAAAAAGCTATTTTTGGGTTGTTTTTTTTTTTTGGTACAGGGTTTCCTCTTTCTTGCCATCCCAAAGAGGACTTCTGCACCATCAGGAAACGAAGAGAGACAAAATT
>CM037641.1:1163531-1203956 GCA_015227895.2 Colaptes auratus | reverse complement strand
GTGTGACGTCAGCGCGGTGCCACGCGGGCGTGACGTCACGCCCGGTGAGGCGCGCTGCCGCTGCGGACGGCGGCGGTGACCGTGGTGCCTGTGTCGCAGGGCGCGGCGGGGGAGCCCCCCTCGGCCTCGGGGGCACCAAGGGGGAGCACAAAAGTACGAGGTCAAAACCTGTTCCACCTGAACGTGACTCAGAGAATCATGGAACTGATCTGGGTGGAAAAGAGCTCTACGATCATCCATCTAACACCACCATGGCTCTTAAACCATGTCCCCAAGTCCCATGTCCACACAGCTCTTGAACACTTCCAGGGACAGCGCCTCCACCACCCTCCTGGGCAACTAGTTCCAACGCCTGACCACTCCTGCCATAAGGGACTTTTCCCCAATGCGCAATCTAATCCTTCCCTGGCACAATTTCAGGCTGTTTCCTCTTGTTCTGTCACCTGATGCCGAGGAGGGGAGACCCATCCCCACCTCACTCCAACCTCCTTTCAGGCAGCTGTAGAGAGCAATAAGGTCTCCCCTCAGCCTCCTCCAGGCTAAATAATCCCAGTTACCCTCAGCCACTCCAGAACAGGCTGCCCAGAGAGGTTGTGGAGTCTCCTCCTTTGGAGAGATTCCAAACCTGTCTGCCCATGATCCCAGGCAACCTGCTGTGGGTGACCCTGCTTTAGCAGAGGGGTTGGATTAGATGATCTCCAGAGGTCCCTTCTGACCCCTACTGTTCTGTGATCCTATGAAAATGCATGACATGAATTCAGCAGTCACTAGCCAAGCTGCAGCATGAGAACATGGTGCTGGCTGAGGTCAGGTTTGCAAAGAAAACTCTGCTATGTGCACCCGTACAAGGGACTGAGGCAAAGGGAGCCACGGTGGCCCCTTTGCAAACACCACCACAAGTATTTCTAACTGCGAAGCATCTTCTGTGCTGGGCTGCAAGGTGAGAATGACACACAGCCTCTCTGGCTGTGAAAAGAATGGAACAGAATGGAATGAAATAGAGTAGAGTAGAGTAGAGTAGAGTAGAATAGAATAGAATAGAATAGAATAGAATAGAATAGAATAGAATAGATAGACCAGACCAGGTTGGAAGAGACCTCAGAGATCATCAAGTCCAACCTATCACCCAACACCATCTCATCAACTAAACCATGGCACCAAGCACCCCAGCCAGTCTCTTCCTAAACACCTCCAGTGATGGTGACTCCACCACCTCCCTGGGCAGCACATTCCAATGGGCAATCTCTATTTCTGTGACCAATTTCTTGCTAACCTCCAGCCTAAACCTCCCCTGGCACAGCTTGAGACTGCATCCTCTTGTTCTGATGCTGGTTGCCTGGGAGAAGAGACCAACCCCCACCTGCCTCCATCCTCCCTTCAGGTAGTTGTAGAGAGCAAGAAGGTCTCCCCTGAGCCTCCTCTTCTCCAGGCTAAGCAACCCCAGCTCCCTCAGCCTCTCCTCACAGGGCTTGTGCTCCACAGCCAGCACTGCTGACTCGGTCTGCTCTTTAGGGCTCATATGGTTCATCAAATCAATGATGCATCAAACACTGCATCCTGTTTGCCAGTAGTTTATCCTTTATCCTTCAGAGGACACCCTACTGATCCACATAGTGGTAAAACTCCCCTGAGAAGGGGAAGAGCACACGAGCTTGCCCTGCCAGCAGCACCCTGTGCTGTCAGAAGTCACCTGCCAGTCAGCCAGGAGCAAGAGATTCACAGAAGCATAGAATAGCATCACAGAATTGTTCTGATTGGAAGAGACCTTTAAGATCATCGAGTCCAGCTGTTAACTGAGCACTACCAAGTCACCACTCCACCATGCCTTTCAGCACCTCATTTTGGAGTGGGGTTCCAGTATTGATCCCTGCTTCCTGGGCTGTAAAAATCCTTGCACGCCAGGAGGCTGCTTGAGAGTTTTAGCAAGTGTGACACAGGATCAGATTTAAGTCCAAATACTTTGCACAAACTGCTCCAGGCTCTGTAAATCCCTCCTGGTTGCTCCTTAAGAGCTTCCTGCTACATACAGCTTTAGCAGTTATCTAGGAAATTGGGAGTGCCTGGGCTGCATGGAACCATGCCACGTTGCTGAGTGTCTGCAGTATTGGCCAAGTAAGACTCCTGTGTAGAAAGATGCTGCACCAGTGTCCCCCAGCAAATGTGCAGTGGTGTCCTTGTTGCCTCCATACAGCCTTACAGTATTATCACACTGGTTTGAGGAGTGTCTGCACAAACAGATGGGGCTGCCCTTCAGTGGGCTGCCTGCAAACAAGAGCAGACAGTTCAGGACATTTGCTGTGAGTAACCCAGGCAGAGGCAGGCTGCGAAGGAGAAGTCCAGCAGGTAGGGGCTGAGAAACAGGGAGAGAAGACGCAGAGCACTGAAGCAGGCAAAGGAGCACAGAGAAGCTATGAAGGCACTTGGTGAGGGAAAGACCTGGAGAGAACATGCAGAATGAGCTCTTAATGTGCACTTGAGCAGAATGAGCTATACTATGATACTATGAATTCATGTGTGCAGTCTCAGATGACTCTAAGCTAGCTGCTGTGTGCAGTGACTTCTCACTGGAGACTTAGCAGCCTCTCTAGGAGAGTTCACTCTACGGTTTTCATAGTTTCATAGTTTCAGTCAGGGTTGGAAGGGACCACAAGGATCAGCTAGTTCCAACCCCCCTGCCATGGGCAGGGACACCCTACACTAGATCAGGCTGGCCAGAGCCTCATCCAGCCTGGGCTTAAACACTTCCAGGGGATGGGGCCTCAACCACCTCCCTGGACAACCCATTCCAGGGCTTCACCACTCTCATGCTGAAGAACTTCCTCCTCACCTCCATCCTGAATCTCCCCACCTCCAGCTTCATTCCATTCCCCCTAGTCCTAGCACTACCTGATAGCCTGAAAAGTCCCTCTCCAGCCTTCTTGTAGCCCCCTTCAGATACTGGAAGGCCACAATGAGGTCACCTGGGAGCCTTCTCTTCTCCAGACTGAACAGCCCCAACTCCTTCAGTCTGTCCTCATAGGAGAGGTGCTCCAGCCCTCTGCTCATCCTCGTGGCCCTTCTCTGGACACCTTCCAGCACCTCCAGATCCCTCTTGTCATAGGGGCTCCAGACCTGGAGGCAGTACTCCAGGTGGGGTCTCACCAGAGCTGAGTAGAGGGGGAGAATCCCCTCCCTTGAGCTGCTGGTTTTCCTCTTAGGCTACCTGCAGGAGAGGCACCAGCATGGATCCTGGTGTCTCAGATGCCACACCTCCTTTGTGCAGTCTTCCTGTCATGGGGGAAAGGAGAAACCCCAGTGCCCAAGTGCAAAGGAGATCCTCATTTTGTGATGCAGAGTGTAACCTGAGACAAACCAGATAGTCCAGAGGCCTTGCACAGAGATGACTCTCTATGTGGGACTCACTTGGAAGATCACCCAGTCCAACCCTTGAGCCAGCACTGAAGGGTCAACACTAAACCTTGTCCCTAAGTGCCAGGTGCACATGGTGCTTAAACACCTCCAGGGATGGTGACTCCAGCACTGCCCTGAGCAGACCATTCCATTGTTTCCTTCAGTGAGGAAATATTTCCTAGAATCCCTCCTGAACCTCCCCTGGTGCAGACTGTAACCATTCCCTCTAGTCCTGTCACTTGCCACCAAGGAGAAGAGGCTGCCCCCCTCCTCACTCCAAGCTCCCTTCAGGTAGATGTAGAGAGCAATGAGGTCTCCCCTCAGCCTCCTCTTCTCCAGATCGAACACCCCCAGCTCCCTCAGAAGCTCCTTATAGGCCATGTGCTCCAGGCCCTTCACCAGCCTTGTTGCCTTTCTCTGAACACACTCCAGCACCTCAGTGCCCCTCTCGCAATGAGGGGCTCAGAACTGAACCCAGTGCTTGAAGTGTGGCCTCACCAGTGCTGAGTACACCCTCACTGAAAAGAGGCTGAGCTGAGAAGTAAATATCACTGAACAGAATTGGTTCTGTTCTAGCTCAAACCAGGGCAAGGTGGAATGGGATGGGATGGGATGGGATGGGATGGGATGGGATGGGATGGGATGGGATGGGATGGGATGGGATGGACCAGGTTGGAAGAGACCTTTGAGATCACCGAGTGCAACCTATCACCCAACCCCATCTCCTCAACTAAACCATGGCACCAAGCACCCCAGCCAGTCTCTTGTCAAACACCTCCAGGGATGGTGACTCCACCACCTCCCTGGGCAGCACATTCCAATGGCCAATCTCTCTCTCTCTCTTCCTAACATCCAGCCTAAACCTCCCCTGGCACAGCTTGAGACTGTGTCCTCTTGTGCTTTCTGAAACACAATACAAGATGTGTCCCCTTCCCCATCAAGACCAACTTCTCTTGTATATGCAAAGTTCCAAGTGGCCTCACTGAGGCTTCAGTCCAGCAGAATGAGTCACCTCTTTGGTCCTAGTTGCAGAAACCAGTGTAGGGTGGGATTTGTTCAGCCAAGAGGATCTTTGCTGGAACAGAGACTGCAGGAACTGTTCTGTTTGTGCTATCTGCACAGACCAACAGCTAGGACAGCATGCTCCAAAGCTGGAGGTGCACCCTATCAGTGCACACACACACATTTACAGCCCCAGCTGACAGCTGTTCAGCAAACTCCTGTGCAGCTTCTAGCATATCACCAGAGGCAGTCTGCTGGCTGATTTGGTGCAGGAGATTCCAGGAAGAAAAGTCATCCTATCAGCATACTTACTTGGGTAAGTAGGAGGCCATCTAGAGAAGAAAGGTTTTGGAGCTACTGTGTGTAAATGTGCCACAGAGAGTCAGCAAAGAGGAAGGCTGACCTTCACATCACTGACAGCTCAGCCACAATGAATATGGAAAGGCTGAGCTGGTTTAACCCTGATGTTCATCATCCCCAACAGATCTGACACAGGCTGTGCTTGTGCACAAGAAGGTGTCACATTGTGCTGGCAGGCAAAGGAGAACCTCCTGCTGATCAAAGTCAGCTGAGGGAGCTGGGGTTGCTTAGCCTGGAGAAGAGGAGGCTCAGGGGAGACCTTCTTGCTCTCTACAACTACCTGAAGGGAGGTTGCAGCCAGGTGAGGGCTGGTCTCTTCTCCCAGGCAACCAGAACAAGAGGACACAGTCTCAAGCTGTGTCAGGGGAGGTTTAGGCTGGAGGTGAGGAAGAAGTTCTTCACAGAAAGAGAGATTGCCCATTGGAATGTGCTGCCCAGGGAGGTGGTGGAGTCACCATCCCTGGAGGTGTTTGACAAGAGACTGGCTGGGGTGCTTGGTGCCATGGTTTAGTTGAGGAGATGGTGTTGGGTGATAGGGTGGACTCGATGATCTTTGAGGTCTTTTCCAGCCTGGTCTATTGTATTGCATTGCATTGCATTGCATTGTATAGTATAGTATAGTATTGTATTCTATTCTATTCTATTCTATTCTATTCTATTCTATTCTATTCTATTCTACTCTATTCTACTCTATTCTACTCTATTCTACTCTATTCTACTCTATTCTACTCTACTCTATTCTATACTGTCCTATCTTATCCTATCCTATCCTACCCTACCCTACCCTATCCTATCCTACTCTTCCCTCTGTGAGTGACTGGCTTTGCTTTTGCACCCAAACATGTGCATCACACTTGGATTGCCATTGCCTTGGAGGAGAAGAGATGGTGAAGATTGTATTAGGAGTCCCTCTTTCTGATTAAAAGCATGGACTTGATGCTCTTCATCTAGATTTGCCTTGGGATTTGGTTTGGTTTCGTTCCTGAGGTGAAGCATGGTTTGGAGCAAGGATGCCTTGTCTTTAAGATCATTCCCCTGGCATCATTCCAGGCCTTGGGAGCTTCTTCAAAGTGAAAATGCAGGTGTTAGCCCTTCAGGTAGGCTGAGAAGGAGGCACGTTTCTCCTGATAGCATCTCTCAGCCTGGCTGTTCAACACTCTGGGGAAGAGCACTGGCTGAAAGGTAGCATTTTCTCCAGGCAGGCAGAGAAAGCAGGAGTTCCTGCAGCAGGCTTCACTCCAGCACTGGCTGCACACATCACAGAGGCTGTAAAGGCTGCAGAAAAGTCTCTGCATAAGGGGAACATACAGCAGCATGCACCGGGATGAAACCTTTAGTGCTCCACAGATGCTTTTGTCCTGCTGCCTTCTTATAGTCCACATCTTTTGTGAACAGAGGATAGCAACCTGGCAAGAGCAGCTTCCCTTAGAGACAGACATTCCTCCACCTGTGAATCTGTTAATGCACTGAGGGCAGGTCCTTCATCTAGTTTCATAGTTTCATAGTTTCAGTTAGGGTTGGAAGGGACCACAAGGATCAGCTAGTTCCAACCCCCCTGCCATGGGCAGGGACACCTCACACTAGATCAGGCTGGCCAGAGCCTCAGCCAGCCTGGGCTTAAACACCCCCAGAGATGGGGCCTCAACCACCTCCCTGGACAACCCATTCCAGGGCTTCATCACTCTCATGGGGAAGAACTTTCTCCTCACATCCAGCCTGAATCTCCCCACCTCCAGCTTCATTCCATTCCCCCTAGTCCTAGCACTCCCTGATAGCCTGAGAAGTCCCTCCCCAGCCTTCTTGTAGGCCCCCTTCAGATACTGGAAGGCCACAATGAGGTCACCTCAGAGCCTTCTCTTCTCCAGACTGAACAGCCCCAACTCCTTCAGTCTGTCCTCACAGGAGAGGTGCTCCAGCCCTCTCCTATGAGGGCCCTCTCTAGTTTCTTTATATCCACAGTGCTAATTTTCACCCTCATGATGATGAGTTTTACAAGAGAGATGAGACAATACAATACAATACAATACAGTACAATAGTGCAGCCTTCCAGTTCTTAAAGGGGGCTTATAAGAAAGATGGGGACAAACATTTTTGCAGGGCCTGTTGTGACAGGACAAGGGGTGATGGCTTTAAACTAAAAGAGAGGAGATCCAGACTAGATCTAAATAAGAAATTGTTTACACTGAGGGTGGTGAATCATAGCCCAGAGAGGTGGCAGATGCCCCATCCCTGGGAATGTTCCAGGTCAGGTTGGAAGGAGCTCTGAGCAACCTGATGTAGTTGAAGATGTCCTTGCTGATTGCAGAGGGTTTGGATTGGATGCCCTTCAGAGGCCCCTGCCAGCACAAAACATTCTATGGTGATGACAGTCCAGAGCAACGAGAATTATGATCAAAGTGCCACAAGAGGAAGGGGACACAGACAGTGCTATGAAGAGCACAAGAGGCTGGAGGAGACAAGGGGCTAACAGAATAGAATAGAATTGAATTAACCAGGTTGGAAAAGACCTTTGAGATCACTGAGTCCAACCTATCACCCAACACCATCTCAGCAACTGAACCATGGCACCAAGCACCCCAGCCAGTTCCTTCCTAAACACCTTCAGGGATGGTGACTCCACCACCTCCCTGGGCAGCACATTCCAATGGCCAATCTCTCTTGCTGGGAAGAACTTCTTCTTCAACTCCAGCCTAAAACTCCCCTGGTGCAGCTTGAGACTGTGTCCTCTTGTTCTGGTGCTGCTTGCCTGGGAGAAGAGACCAACCCCCACCTGGCTACAACCTCCCTTCAGGGAGTTGCAGAGAGCAAGAAGGTCTCCCCTGAGCCTCTTCTCCAGGCTAAACAATCTCAGCTCCCTCAGCCTCTCCTCACAGGGCTGTGCTCCAAACCCCTCCCCACCTTTGTTGCCCTTCTCTGGACACCCTCCAGCAACTCAACATCTTTCCTAAACTGAGGGGCCCAGAACTGGACACAGGACTCAAGGTGTGGCCTAACCAGTGCTGTGTACAGGGCCACAATGCCCTCCCTGCTCCTGCTGGCCACACTATTCCTGATGCAGGCCAGGATGCCATTGGCCTTCTTGGCCAGCTGGGCACACTGCAGGCTCATGTTCAGCCTACCATCAACCAGTACCCCCAGGTCCCTCTCTGCCTGCCTGCTCTGCAGCCAGTCTGCCCCCAGCCTGTAGCACTGCATGGGGTTGTTGTGGCCAGTGTGTAGAACCTGGCACTTAGATGTGTTCAATCTCATGCCCTTGGACTCCTGAACATTCCCAGGGATGGGGCATCTACCTCCTCTCTGGGCAGCATGTGCCCAGGATTCACCACCCTCAGTGTAAACAATTTCTTCTTTAGATCTAGTCTACCACCACCACTACTACAACAACAACAGCAAAACCCAAGCCCCAGGTACACTGATTCTGAAGCCATGAGCTCAAATAATAGCAAGATCATTCATCTGAGCTTCAAGAAAGTCCTGGGAAGGTTCACATGGGCAAGGAACAGAGTTTCTGTTGCAAAGAGGATTAAGAGCAGGTTAGGTAAGCCCCATCAGCCAAGATGTACATTTGTTTAATTCTGTCTTAGGGCAAAGAGAGAGGCTGAACATCCTCCTCTCTTCAGCCTTTGCATCTGAATCTCCTCCCCTTGCTTGATACTTCTGCAGCTCTGAAGCCTTTCAGTTTAGCTCTGTTTGCACATAGAGCAACCCTCCAGTTCTTGTCTCACCCACAGGACTGTCAGCGATTTGTTTCACATCCCCATGGCTCTGCATGAGCTGGTGACCTGCTCTGCCCCTAAGCTTTGTCTTTCCAGCCTGGAACAATGCCCACAGTCACAGAAATCACAGAATCACAGCATGGTAAGGGTTGGGAGGGACCTCTGGAGATCATCTAATCCAACCCTCCTGCTAAAGCAGGGTCCTCCACAGCAAGTTGCACAAGATCACATCCAGGCAGGTTTGAAATCTCTCCAGAGAAGGAGACTCCACAACCTCTTTGGACAGCCTGTTCTAGGGTTCTGACACACTCACAGGAAAGAAAGTTCCCCTTGTGTTCAGATGGAGCCTCCTGTGTTCCAGTTTGTGCCAGATGCCCCTTGTCCTGCCACTGGGCATCACTGAAAAGGGTCTGGCCCCATCCTCTTGACCCTTGTCCTTTAGATATGCACTGAGAAGATCCCCTCTCAGTCTTCTCCAGGCTAATCAGCCCTCAGTCTCTCAGCCTTTCCATGTCAGAGAGATGCTTCAGTCCCCTCATCACCTTCATAGCCCTAAATACCAAACATAAGAACAATGATTTGAGCTGTATTTGCATGAAGAGGCAACAAGCCAGGAAGGGCAAAGCCAGGCCCTAATCCCTACCCCTCACAAACACTTGCCTGTGCAGAGGCCAGAATGTTGCTGAGAAACCCACAAGCTGACACTTGCCCTAAGCTAGGTTTCCACACCTCAGAGGGGATCCACATTGCTCTCAAGAGGCAGGGGGATGATCTAATTCAAAGTGACTCTCACCTGTCTTTTGCCAGCTCTCCCAGTTGTCCAGCAGAGCTCCTTTAGCACGCTGAGAATGACAGAGGAAAAGCTCAGAACAGAAGCACTGAGTTCCAAAGGATCTTCCTGCCCTTCACAGCTTCTCATAGAGGTCAGATACACTCAACCTGTGTCAAACTTGAGTAGCCATAGCCAAAAACAAAGGCAGAAGGGAAAAGTAGGGAAAAGTCATATCCCCTCAGCAGCTGTTTCTGCTGAACTAGACCCACTAACAGTGTCTGGGGTGCACACAGCATCCTTTTCTCTTCCTTCCTTACTGAGTGGCCTTGGCAATGCAGGCTCCTGCACAGGGGTTCATTTCAAGTGGGCTATGGCAACAAGGTGCAAAGCCAGCTTCATCCTGGGCTACATCCTAGGAAAGCTGAGGGAGGGGGTTCTGCCCTTTTACTCTGCTCTGATAAGACCTCACCTGCAGTGTTGTGTCCAGCTTTGTTGTCCTCCTTCAGACACACTCCAGCCCCTCAATGTCCTTCTTGGAGTGAGAGGCCCCAAGCTGAAAGCATTATTCTAGATGTGGCTTCACCAGTGCTGAGTACAGGGGGACAATCCCTTCCCTCCTGCTAGCCACAGTATCACAGTATCACCAAGGTTGGAAGTTACCTCAAAGATCATCGAGTCCAACCTGTCACCACAGACAGCTGGTGACTAGTTGGTGCACACCAGCCTCTGTACTTAGCAGAAACACAGCACTGCCACACAGTGAAAAGCTCACCTCCTGTGCTCTGGTGGTGAGAAGAGGTTGGGTTCAGCAGTGTGGCAGAAGCAAGTACTGAACACTACAGGGGAAGCAATCACAGCACTGCGCAGGCAGGGCCCTCCGGGGCAAGAAAAGTGGAAGATTACCTCCATCTGCCCCAGAAATGGAGACTTGTTGCACACCAAATAGCAGCCTTTAAACACTGAATGCTCAGGAAACAACATACTGTGAATCACTCAGGTGTTCGTGAGTCCTTCATCACTGTTTCTTCCTCTTCTCTTCCCACAGCCACAGCTGGTTACAC
Source organism: Colaptes auratus (assembly GCA_015227895.2). Taxonomy (NCBI): domain Eukaryota; kingdom Metazoa; phylum Chordata; class Aves; order Piciformes; family Picidae; genus Colaptes; species Colaptes auratus. Next base: position 1,193,655 of record CM037641.1, on the reverse strand, counting down.
AGAAGTCTCAGGCAGAGTTGGCTGAGGGCAGGTACAGCCTCAGAGGATGTCCTGTTCATCAGGGTCACTTTCTGCAAGAGAACAAAGCAGAGGATAAAAAGCTGTCAGCAAGGTAAAGCCACCTTCCCAGCTCTGTTCACTAAGTGCCTTTGTTAAAGAGACTTTGGAGAATAAATAAGGGGTTTATGGGAAGGCCTCTGAGTTCCACCTGATAATGCAATGTGCACCTTCCCTGTCAGGGGCTCAAGCCCTGTGAAAACCTATGGCTTCACTACTAGCAGTAGGTGCTCAGTGTAGAATAGGATAGAATAGGATAGAATAGGATAGAATAGAATAGAATAGAATAGAATAGACCAGACCAGATTGGAAGAGACCTTTGAGATCATCAAGTCCAACCTATCACCCAACACCATCTCATCAACTAACCCATGGCACCAAGCACCCCAGCCAGTCTCTTCCTAAACCCCTCCAGGGATGGTGACTCCGCCACCTCCCTGGGCAGCACATCCCAATGGCCAGTCTCTCTTTCTAGGGACAGATTCCACACTGCAGGTGACCTCTCTGGCACAGATCATCTTGGATCCGAGGTGCAGGACCATCTGTGGCTTCGAATCGCTTGTTGTGAGGGAGTGGCTGCAGGTAAGAAGTACCTGTGGAGAACATGTCCAGCTGCTCCAGTGACATTTGTGTTGAGGAGTAGCCTGAGACACAGCAGGCAGGCTGGGCCTTGTTGCAGCCCTGCTTAGTGTCAGTGGCTTCTGTCCTAAAAGCAGCATCCTGAGTCCTTTGCCCAGGAGCTACTGGGAAGAGTCCAGCGGAAGGCTACAGAGGTGCTGAGGGGACTGGAGCTGCTCTCTGACAAGGAAAAGCTCAGAGACCTGATGCTGCTTAGCCCACAAAAAAAGACTGAGAAGGAATCTTCTCAGTACAGAAAAGGAAAAGGAAAAGACCTTTGAGATCATCAAGTCCAACCTATCACCCAACAGCATCTCCTCAACTAAACCATGGCAGCAAGCACCCCAGCCAGTCTCTTCCTAAACACCTCCAGGGATGGTGACTCCACCACATTCCAATGGCCAATCTTTCTTGCTGTGAAGAACTTCTTCCTCACCTCCAGCCTAAGCCTCCCCTGGTGCAGCTGGAGACTGTGTCCTCTTGTTCTGGTGCTGGAGAAGAGACCAACCCCCACCTGGCTACAACCTCCCTTCAGGGAGTTGGAGAGAGCAAGAAGGTCTCCCCTGAGCCTCCTCCTCTCCAGGCTAAGCAACCCCAGCTCCCTCAGCCTCTCCCCAACACCTGGAGACCTCTCCCCAGCCTCATTGCCCTGCTCCTAACTGAGTTGGTCTGCCTTAAAAGTTAATGCTGGGGGGAAACTTCAACCCACCACACATGGGCTGAAATCCCTCCTCTCTGAAGTGCCCTGCTCGATTAACCTCCAAACCTGCCCTCCAGAGCACATCTGGCTTTTGGCAGGAGACCTTGGAGGGGAGCTTCAGGGCAGAAGTGTGAAAATGCACTCAGAATGAAATCTGAAATGGCCATCTCTGCAAAATGGAGTCCTCAGCACAGCTGCAAAATCGTTTAGCAAGGGCTGGGAGGAAGCTTGATGCACCCAAGAGCAAGCAGCCAGCGTTCCCACCGGCTCACCGGCCTCTCACAGCTGTGAAGACTGAGCAGAGCTGCCAGCAGCGGCAGACACAGCGCCAGTGAATACCAGCTCAGGAATGTCTTGCCTGTGCTTGAGGGCAATAAAGCTTCACACTGAGAGCTAGGGAGGGACAAAGGAATCTAAGAATTCCATTTTCCCTAGAGAATCATTAGGTAAGGCTTTATACTCTAGCATGAGGAGTTCTTAGTATCATAGGATCAGTCAGGGTTGGAAGGGACCACAAGGATCATCTAGTTCCAATGACCCTGCCATGGGCAGGGACACCCCACACTAGATCAGCCTGGCCAGAGCCTCATCCAGCCTGGGCTTAAACACTTCCAGGGATGGGGCCTCAACCACCTCCCTGGACAACCCATTCCAGGGCTTCATCATTACCCTATACCCAACACCTCATGACTAACTAAACCATGGCACCAAGTGCCATATCCAGTCCCCTCTTGAACACCTCCAGGGATGGTGACTCCACCACCTCCCTGGGCAGCACATTCCAATGGCTAACAACTCTCTCTGGGAAGAACTTTCTCCTCACCTCCAGCCTAACCTTCCCCTGGTGCAGCTTGAGACTGTGTCCTCTTGTTCTGGTGCTGGGTGCCTGGGAGAAGAGACCAACCCCCACCTGGCTACAACCACCCTTCAAGTAGTTGTAGGCAGCAGTAAGGTCTCCCCTGAGCCTCCTCTTCTCCAGGCTAAGCAACCCCAGCTCCCTCAGCCTCTCCTCACAGGGCTGTGCTCCAGACCCCTCCCCAGCCTCGTTGCCCTTCTCTGGACATGTTCAAGAGTCTCAATGTCCTTCTTAAATTGAGGGGAAAGCACTTGAGCACCAGGTCCCCATGGGAACAAAGATTCAAGAGCCAGTTTGCAGAGGATACCTCAACAGTAGGTGTTAAAAAGGACAATCCAGACACAACTTCTGCCTCAAGAAGTCATTGAACCACTTATGACTGGAGCCTGGGACACATCCCATGCTCAATATTCTCTCCTCAGGTATCCACTGATGATGGTTGCTGGAGATCAGACATGGAGATGGAACAGAATTAGAGGATCATTTTGGTTGGGAAAGACCTTTAAGGCTGTCAGGTTCAGCCATGAATCCAGCCCTGCAAAACACAGGAACCATGTCCCTCAGCACCAAGGCTTCACAGCTTTCAGACACCTCCAGGGCTGGTGACTCCACCACTTCCTTGGGCAGCCTCTGCCTGGGCTTGACAACCATTTGTGGAGGAAATTTTTCCTCATGTTCCAGCACAAGTTCAGCTCCTTTGGTGCAACTCAAGGCTGTTTTCTCCTGTCCCAGGGAGATGAGACTGACCCCCACCTCACTACAGCCTCATTGCAGACAGTTGCAGAGAGCAGGAAGGTCTCCTCTGAGCCTCCTTTTCTCCAGACTAATAAACAACCCCAGTCCCCTCAGCCACTCTTCACCAGCTTTGTCACCTTTCTTTGGGCACTCTCCAGCACCTCCATGTCCTTCTTGGAGTGAGAGGCCCCAAACTGAGCCCAGCATTTGTGGTGCTGAGTACATAGGGACAGTCACTTCCCTAGTCCTGCTGGGCACACTATGTCTTGTACCTTTGCTCTGCCCACCATGGCCACTCTTAGGTGTTTGTGCTGAGCCAGCTGAGCTCTGTTTCCCGTGGCAGCATCCTGCTCTTGGGAGATTGTTGTCTGGGCAGGAGTCTGAAGCATGAAAATGTGACATAAAGTATCCCAGGTTTCTCTGAGTGTACAGCTCAGTGGGCTGGAGCCTCTAGCTGACACAGCTGATGATCAGGGGACTTGAGCATCTCCCCTGTGAAGAGAGACTGAGAGCCCTGGGGCTGCTTGGTCTGGAGAAGAGGAGGCCGAGAGGGGATCTGATCAATGTCTATCAGCATCTGAGGGGTGGGTGTCAGGATGAAGGTGATGGTCAAGAGACCATCAGGGACAGGACAAGGAACAATGGGTGCAGGCTGGAGCCCCAGGAGGTTGTGCTGGTGCTGATTGCATGCTGCAGTAGTAAAAAGAAAAGATCTTGTGGTCTCCAAGGCCCTGATGTAGCCCTGCAGCTGAGCAAAAAGGCTTTGTCTGCTTGGGGAGGATGATTCCTGGAGCTCCTGAAGCTGCTCACCACTGGCTTTACACTACCTGCCAGCCTGACCCGGTGTAAAGATCTCTTCTAGACCCTATCATGCCAGGATGGCAGGACTTGATGATTCACACATCCACCAATCACATCACCTTGGAAAGGACCCTCCAAGCTCAGCTTCTCCTGGATCTTAAAGGTCTCCTCCAACCAAAATGATTCTATGCTCCTGCAGCTTGACAAAGAATCCATCCCTGGAGGTGTTCAAGAGGGGACTGGATACAACACAACACAACACAATACAATACAATACACCATAGTTTCATAGTTTCATAGTTTCAGTTAGGGTTGGAAGGGACCACAAGGATCAGCTAGTTCCAACCCCCCTGCCATGGGCAGGGACACCTCACACTAGATCAGGCTGGCCAGAGCCTCATCCAGCCTGGGCTTAAACACCCCCAGAGATGGGGCCTCAACCACCTCCCTGGACAACCCATTCCAGGGCTTCACCACTCTCATGGGGAAGAAATTCTTCCTCATGTCCAGCCTGAATCTCCCCACCTCCAGCTTCATTCCATTCCCCCTAGTCCTATCACTCCCTGATAGCCTGAGGAGTCCCTCCCCAGCCTTCCTGTAGGCCCCCTTCAGATACTGGAAGGCCACAATGAGGTCACCTCGGAGCCTTCTCTTCTCCAGACTGAACAGCCCCAACTCCCTCAGTCTGTCCTCACAGGAGAGGTGCTCCAGCCCTCTGATCATCCTCGTGGCCTCTCTCTGGACACCTTCCAGCACCTCCAGATCCCTCTTGTAATAGGTGCTCCAGAACCAGGTTGGAAGAGACCTTCAAGATCATTGTGTCCAACCCATCAACCAATGCAACCCACCTAAACAACTAACCCATGGCACCCAGCACCCCATGGATGTGGCACTTGGTTTAGTAGTCATGAGGTGCTGGGTGACAGGTTGGGCTTGGTGATCTCTGAGGGCTTTTCCAACCTTATTGATTCTCTGATTCTAATCAGGAGTGATTTCATAACCCAGTTGCCTCCCCCAGCACTGAGACAACCAGCTGGAGCAGTAAGCTGGCATCCAGCAGGAGGTAGATGGAACGTGCAGCAAGCTGGCCCAGAAACTGCCCCACCCTGCGATTTCAGCTGCCATCCAAGGCCTCCCTGAGAGAGCCCAGCTGGGTAAGCCTGCCTCCATGGGTGCAGGAGGCTGCCAACTTGTGAGAAAGAGCACAGAGCCCTGCAAGATAAGAAAGGTAAAACCGAGGGCAGAGGCAGGGTTGTCCGGATGTGGTAAGTAGCAGCTGAAAGGTGCAAGAAGGAATGGCTCCAGAGGAGGGCCAGGAACATGATCAGGGGGCTGGAACGGCTCTGCTGTGAGGACAGGCTGAGGGAGCTGAGGGTGTTCAGCCTGGAGAAGAGACAGTTCAGGGGAGACCTAAAAGCAGCCTGCCAGTACCTGAAGGGGGCTGTAAGACTGGCCAGAGATGTTTCCAAAGGCCTGCAGTGACAGGACAAGGGGCAAGGGTTTGACATTAGAGAAGAGCAGATTAAGATTGGATATCAGGAGCAAGCTCTTTACCATGAGGGTAGAACTGTTGCCCAGGGAGGTGGTTGAGGTCCCATCCCTGGAGATACTCAAGGTGAGGCTCAACAGGGCTCTGGGCAGCCTGATCTAGTGGAGGAGCTGGGGTTGCTTAGCCTGGAGAAGAGGAGGACTGGGGGAGACTTTATTGCTCTCTACACCTACCTGAAGGGAGGTTGTAGCCAGGAGGGGGTTGGTCTCTTCTCAAGGCAAGCAGCACCAGAACAAGAGGACACAGACTCAAGCTGTGCCAGGGGAGGTTTAGGCTGGAGGTGAGGAGAAAGTTCTTCCCAGAGAGAGTTGCTAGCCACTGGAATGTGCTGCCCAGGGAGGTGGTGGAGTCACCATCCCTGGAGGTGTTCAAGAGGGGACTGGATATGGCACTTGGTGCCATGGTTTAGTAGTCACGAGGTGTTGGGTATAGGGTAATAGGTTGGACTTGATGATCTCTGGGATCTTTTCCAACCTTATTGATTCTATGCTCCTGCTTACTGCAGAGGGGGTTGGACTGGGGTGGCCTTTGGAGGTCCCTTCCATTCTAGGAAGGCAGAAAAAAAGGCAGGTTTCAGGCTATCAGGGAGTGCTAGGACTAGGGGGAATGGAATGAAGCTGGAGGTGGGGAGATTCAGGCTGGATGTGAGGAGGAAGTTCTTCCCCATGAGGGTGGTGAAGCCCTGGAATGGGTTATCCAGGGAGGTGGTTGAGGGCCCTGTCCCTGGAGGTGTTTAAGCCCAGGCTGGATGAGGCTCTGTCCAGCCTGATCTAGTGTAGAGTGTCCCTGCCCATGGCAGGGGGGTTGGAACTAGCTGATCCTTGTGGTCCCTTCCAACCCTGACTGAAACTATGAAACTATGAAACTCCAACCCTGGATGGATGATGGCATCTCAGCAGCATGGGTGTTGTGTTCTAGCAAGAAGCTGAGCACAAGCCTCCCACTGAAGAGCCCATCTGGGCAGCCCAGCTCCTGTGGGTGTCTTTCTCAGTGGGCAGCACAGCCTTGCAGAGACTCACTGACCTTTCACTTGGGTGTGTCCTGCTCAGAGTCTCTGGGCATGACAAAGCATGTCCCCAAAGAGTGCTCCAGAGGGAGAGGAAGGTTACAAGCTTCTGAGAAGCTTCCAGGCTTTATATGTGTTATGGTACCTGGGGACTTCCAAGTTTTTGCAGGTTTGGTTGGGATTTGGGGCTTTTCTTTTGTTGGAGCTCCATGTCTGAGAGACTGCAAAAAGATCCAGCCTGAAGTTCAGGAAGCACACTAAAGGAGGCACACACTGGCAATGGAAATTCAAAGAGCCAAGGGGAAGAGAGTGGGACATGTTCCAACAAGCTGCTCTGTCTCTCAGAGCTCTGATGACAGGGAAGGGAAAGGCAGCTCTGGGCTGGGTGTTGAGGCAATGTTCTCATCACACAGAAATCCAGGGAGCAGAAGAAAGAGAGGGAAGACAGCAGCAGGTTGATTCTAACTCAAGAAGTGGGGCAGCAAGACCCTGTCTTCCTCACTCATACAGGAGATGCCCTCCTGCAACAGCAGGCTTCTGCTTGTGCTTTGGCCTGTGCTCCAAACCCCTCCCCAGCTTTGCTGTCCTGGAAGGTGTCCAGAGAGGGGCAACAAAGCTGGGGAGGGGTCTGGAGCACAGCCCTGTGAGGAGAGGCTGAGGGAGCTGGGGTTGCTTAGCCTGGAGAAGAGGAGGCTCAGGGGAGACCTTCTTGCTCTCTCCAACTCCCTGAAGGGAGGTTGTAGCCAGGTGGGGGTTGGTCTCTTCTGCCAGGCAACCAGCACCAGAACAAGAGGACACAGTCTCAAGCTGTGCCAGGGGAGGTTTAGGCTGGATGTTAGGAAGAAGTTCTCATAGAAAGAGAGATTGGCCATTGGAATGTGCTGCCCAGGGAGGTGGTGGAGTCACCATCCCTGGAGGTAACTGGCTGGGGTGCTTGGTGCCATGGTTTAGTTGATGAGATGGTGTTGGGTGATAGGTTGGACTTGATGATCTCAAAGGTCTTTTCCAACCTGGTTAATCCATTCCATCCCATCCTATTCCATTCCATTCCATTCCATCCTATCCCATCCCATCCTATCCTATCTTAACCTATCCTATCCTATCCTATCCCATCCCATCCTATCCCATCCCATCCTATCCCATCCCATCCTATCTTAACCTATCCTATCCCATCCCATCCTATCCTATCTTAACCTATCTTAACCTATCCCATCCCATCCCATCCCATCCCATCCCATCTTAACCTATCCTATCCCATCCCATCCCATCCCATCCCATCCTATCCAATCCAATCCATTGCAACAGCAGCAGAGCTGTGGATTTCAGGCTGGTCCTCATTTGGAGAGCAACATAAGCAGCCAGCCTCTAAACTGATCTGCATTGGTTTAGTAGGCAATCCTATTTCTTGTCTTCCCCCTCTCCCCAGATGGTTCCAGACCAGCAGCAGTTTTCACCTGGTGTCACTCAGGGTCAACACAAGACCAAGCAATGGCAGTGTACAAACCATTCCCTGCTGGCAAACTCCAGAGCATCTTTAGCAGAGTGTGGGGTGAGACATGCTTCTGAGCTGGGACTCGTGTGCAGTGCTGCCCAGAGGGCCAGGGTGGAGACCAGAGCTGTTGGCAGTCTCCAGCAGCAGCAGAACCCATCCTCATAAGGAGCATGGTGCCATGGAGCTCCATCAGAGCTCATCCCTCTCCTCACCCTAAACCACTGCTGCCTTCCTCCTTGTTCCCGTGCAGCATCCATGCTCCTTTTGTTCAAAGCTTTCTGCAGCAGCCTCTCCCAGAGCCTCAGGCTTAATCTCTCCCTCTCCCCTTCCTACTCACAGGGTTTTCCTGACCTCACCCCTGCTCCCACTCTGCCCACTTGCTGAATTGGCACTGCTATGCTCCTACAGCTGAGCAAAAGGAGCTTTTCCTAGCCTTCCAGGACACCTCCTAGAGACAGAGCAGAGTTCTTGCCACCCCTTTGGTTTACAGAGTGAGCAGGACTCCTTCCTAACAGCCAGCCTAAACTTCCCCTGGCACAGCTTGAGACTGTGTCCTCTTGTTCTGGTGCTGCTTGCCTGGGAGAAGAGACCAACCCCCACCTGGCTACAACTTCCCTTCAGGTAGCTGTAGATAGCAATAAGGTCTCCCCTGAGCCTCCTCTTCTCCAGGCTAAGCAACCCCAGCTCCCTCAGCCTCTCCTCAGAGGGGTCCTGGTGGATGGAAGGACGACCATGAGCCAGCAATGTGCTCTTGTGGCCAAGAAGACCTATGCCATCCTGGGGTGGATTAGAAGGGGTGTGACCAGTGGGTTGAGAGAGGTTCTCCTCCCTCTCTACTCTGCACTGGTGAGGCTGCATCTGGAATATTGTGTCCAGTTCTGGGCCCCTCCGTTCAAGACAGACAGTGAGCTGCTTGAAAGTGTCCAGTGCAGAGCCACGAGGGTGGAACATCTTCCTCACAAGGAGAGACTGAAGGGGCTGAGGGCTCTGTAGCTTGGAGAGGAAGAGACTGAGAGGTGACCTCATCAGTGCTTATAGATATGTAAAGGATGAGTGCCCAGAGGCTGGAACCAGGCTCTGCTGGGTGATGCCCAACGACAGCACAAGGGGCAAGGGGTGGAAGTTAAGGCATAGGAAGCTCCATGGAAACAGGAGGAAGAATTATTTCCCTGTGAGGGTGACAGAGCCCTGGAGCAGGCTGCCCAGGGGGGTTGTGGAGTCTCCCTCTCTGGAGATATTCCAAACTCACCTGGATGAGCTCCTGTGTGATCTGCTGTAGGTGCTCCTGCTCTGGCAGGGGGGTTGGACTGGATGATATCTCTCGAGGTCCTTTCCAGCCCCTGAAGTTCTGTGATGCTGTGTATGTTTAACACCCCCAGCTACTGACTCTGGCTGCAGGGCATTTCCCTCTTCCCTGGTTTCCTGCTCAGTTTTTCCCAGCTGGTGTGCCACGTGGAATCACAGACAGCTGAACCAGGACAAGTAGGGAGAGGGAGGAAAAAAAACAACAAGGAGGTGGAGGAGGTCAGCAGCATTTTAACTCCACGTTGTCAAAGCCTGCCTCATTGTGAAAGGGCAGCCTTGCCAACTGCTGGCAGTGCAGCCAAGCTGGTTCATGGATTTCATGTTGTGCAAGTGCCCCTTAAGGATCTGAGGAACAAAACCTTCTCCCCAGGAAAGCACAGCTTCAGGGAAGCAGAAAACAGAACCCTGCACAGGGCAGGAGGGCCAGGAGGATGAGCAGAGGGCTGGAGCTCCTCTCCTGTGAGGACAGACTGAGGGGGCTGGGGCTGTTCAGGCTGGAGAAGGCTCCCAGGAGACCTTATTGTGGCCTTCCAGTATCTGAAGGGGGCTACAAGAAGGCTGGGGAAGGACTTTTGAGGGTGTCAGGGAGGGATAGGACTGGGGGGGAATGGAACAAAACTAGAAAGGGGTAGATTCAGATTGGATGTTAGGAAGAAGTTCTTCCCCATGAGGGTGGTGAGAGACTGGCACAGGTTGCCCAGGGAGGTGGTGGAAGCCTCATCCCTGGAGGTTGTTGCAGCCAGGCTGGATGTGGCTGTGAGCAAGCTGCTGGAGTGTGAGGTGTCCCTGCCCATGGCAGGGGGGTTGGAACTGGCTGCTCCTTGAGGTCCCTTCCAACCCTGACAATTCTATGATTCTATGATTCTGTACTTACCCCTCTGTAGTCCAAAAGAGATCAGTCTTTTTCTTCCTGAAACAAGTGATTAAATAAGAGCCAGAGAGGATCCTCTGCACTCTAGCAGCAGCATGAAGCCTTGAGAAAAAAGGAGGTTCAGCTGAAAGAGTTGTTGGCCTTTGGAAGGGGCTGCCCAGGGAGGTGGTGGAGTCACTCTCCCTGGAGGTGTTCAAAAAGGGATTGGATGTGGCACTTAGAGCCATGGTTTAGCACTCAGGAGGTGTTGGACGTGATGACCTCTGAGGTCTTTTCCAACCTTATTGATTCTATGACTCAATAGAAGACTTTGCAGACTTTGTTGCTCTCTACAACTCCCTGAAGGGAGGTTGCAGCCAGGTGGGGGTTGGTCTCTTCTCCCAGGCAAGCAGCACCAGAACAAGAGGACACAGTCTCAAGCTGTGCCAGGGGAGGTTTAGACTGGAGGTTAGGAAGAAATTCTACACAGAGAGATTGGCCATTGGGATGTGCTGCCCAGGGAGGTGGTGGAGTCACCATCCCTGGAGGTGTTTAGGAGGAGACTGGCTGGGGTGCTTGGTGCCATGGTTTAGTTGAGGAGATGGTGTTGGGTGATAGGTTGGACTCGATGATCTTGAAGGTCTCTTCCAACCTGGTTTATTCTGCTCTATTCTATTCTATTCTATTCTGTGCAGGCCAGGCTGCCATTGGCCTTCTTGGCCAGCTGGGCACACTGCTGGCTCATGTTCAGCCCACTGTCAACCAGCACCCCCAGGTCCCTTTCTGTTTGGCCACTCTCCATCCCCTCTGCCCCCAGGCTGTAGCACTGCCTGGGGCTGTTGTGGCCAAGACCACTGCATGTGGCTGCTGTGCCCAGCTCCGGGCGTGCTGCAAGGCAACACAAAAGCCCTCAGCCTTTCCAGCAGCCCCTCTCCTGCACAGCCAGGCCCTATCCCCGTGCTTCTGAGTGGCTGAAAGGTTGATGGCAGTGCAGAGAGGAGGCAGCTTCACCTCACTGTGTGTAAACAGGCACAGAAGTCCATTTTCCCTCGAAAGCAGCGGGGGCAAACCCTGACCCTCTGCCACCAACCTGCTGAATTCCCACAGACAGGCAACTCAGTGCTAATCTTTGGCCTGAGAATTCTCTCCCAAGCCAACGTTTTGCTCGCTGGATGAAGCAAACAAAAGTTGTCCCAAACTCCCAATCTCTGGATAAGAAACAAACTTCCTTCTGCCCTAGGCCAGTGGCCAGGTTGTCTGCCAGCACTTGAGGATAACTGAGGGAGCTAAGTCTGAGCTTTCAGTGCTAACCCCCTATTAGTGTGGCGTGCCTCAGCAGATAAAGCAATCAAAGGCCCTCAGCAACACTCTTGCAACAGAGCATCAAAGGCTCATCATCGCTGCCTCTGAAAGGCAAATACCAAAGGCTTGTCTTGACATTTACACAGAGGGAGAAACCAGGAGCAACCCCCCGCAGGCCAGCAGCTTCCCTCGCAGTTACTGCACGAAGAGGAGCTCCTCCTGAGTGTTTTCTTTCACAGCTGGGGGGGGGGGGGAAACCTGGCAGCATGGAAGAGAGCCCTACAATGGCCTGGAACAAAACCACTTGGCCCTTGAGAACAGAATAGAATTAACCAGGGTGGAAAAGACCTTTGAGATCACTGAGTGCAACCTATCACCCAACAGCATCTCCTCAACTAACCCATGGCACCAAGCACCCCAGCCAGGCTCTTTTCAAACCCCTCCAGGGATGGTGACTCCACCACCTCCCTGGGCAGCACATTCCAATGGCCAATCTCTCTTGCTGGGAAGAACTTCTTCCTCACCTCCATCCTAAAGCTCCCCTGGCACAGCTTGAGACTGTGTCCTCTTGTTCTGGTGCTGGGAGAAGTGCCCAAGCCCCAGCTGGCTACAACCTCCCTTCAGGGAGTTGTCCTGAGGCGTTAGGTGGCAGGATGGACTCGATGATCTCGGAGGTCTTTTCTGGCCTTATTGATTCTGTGGCCTGCAAGAAACCAGAGGCCCAGGCCAGAGCTTCCATCCAGGTCACACACAGACACACAGCCCTCCAAGGGAGAGTGAAGGCAAGGAGTTGGGGGGTGAATAAAGGGGAAAAAAAAGGGGGGGGAGGGAAGGGGAAAAAAGGGGGGGGAGGGAAGGGGAAAAAAACGGGGGGAGGGAAGGGGAAAAAAACGGGGGGAGGGAAGGGGAAAAAAACGGGGGGAGAGAAGGGGAAAAAAAGGGGGGGAGGGAAGGGGAAAAAAAGGGGGGGAGGGAAGGGGAAAAAAAGGGGGGGAGGGAAGGGGAAAAAAAGGGGGGGAGGGAAGGGGAAAAAAAAGGGGGGGAGGGAAGGGAAAAGAGATTGATCACTGTAATGAAAGCCCTTTTGTGTTTTGTCTTCAACGTTTTAATCTGAACAGACATTTCCACTGTGTTCCCAACAGCTCTACAGCAAAGTTTACAGCCACTTGGTTACTCGCCCCCCCTCCCCCCAAATGCCTCAGCACTTTGAGCCACGGTGGGTTTGGGTGCTTTGTTGGGGTCTGTTTCTGGGACAGCACACAGCTAGGATTCTGTACACACAGCTCACACCTACCGCCAGCACACGGCTCCCAGCCCTGCTGCTCAGCTCCTCTGAGGCAACAAACCCAGGGCTGGTGGCAGCAGCCACCTCCACCCTGCAGCTCCAGAGGGCTGGAGAGAGGTGGCACTCACCCCTTGGCCTTGTAGGGGTTGAGAGGTACATAGCACACACCACACAGTGCCAGCCAATGCCACGTGGCTCCAAAGGGAGTGCCAGCAGGGAACATTTCCCCCCTCAGCCAGGGACCTGTACACCACAGCACCCCTCCAGGCTTCAGCAAAGCATACATTAGACACTGATATGCTGTACAGTGCAATTTAAGGTAAGAGCATCATATGCAACATGGACAATAGTGCACTTAAGCCCCTTGCCACATTCAAGAGTTAGAGCAATACAATCAAGACAGTGAAGGTAAATATTCCCTTATGAAAACTGTGCAAGTTAGTTCCTTTTTCCCTTTGTTGCTTGCTTGGTTTGCAGGTGGTAGAATGTCCACACTGATTGATCCCAGAGCCTGGGGATGGGGGAAACCTCAGTGTCCAGCTTATGAGGCAAAGATCTGTTGTGTGAAGGAGCAGAAGCAGGGCTGGCCCCAAGCCTGTAAGGCAGTGGCAGACTGAAGAGCCAGGGCTGGGCACTGCCACAGCTCAGGAGGAGGCAGGGAACCTGCAAACAGGGCTGTCAAGTGACTTCAGGGGCTGGAGTCCAGCAGGTATTCCCCTCCAAGAGGGAGCAAGTCAATCACCACTGCTCAATATGGGAATGAATAGGATGGACATGCAGGTAAGCCAAGGACTGGAGTGCTCTGCTGGGTGTTACACCAGAAGCCACTGGATTGGAGCCTGGAAATGAAAAGGTTAAGACAGAATGTGCCAGCACTCTGACACAGGAGGTCTGGGAACAATCTTCTCCCTGCAAGGGTCCACACACCTTGTCTCACCTTCACCACAGGCAATACCTCCCAGGACTGCTCCAGGTAACACCTTGTGAGAGTGGTTCTTTGGAGGTGAAACTTCAGCCCCTGGCTCACAGTGCCTAGGAGGTGAGGCACAGCAGAGGAGCTGGGCAAGAACCTGCTGGGGCTGCTCAGAACACCCCCAGCACGTTCCTGGGGAGGCTGTGATGATCCACACCACCAGAAAGCCAAGGCAAGCACGCAGCTCTGGGGTGTGGAGTCAGGCCTGGAACACAAGTCAAGGATGAAATGCCAGCTCAGAATTTTCTGCCTTTTGTTGGCTGTCACAGCTGGTTGCCCAATTTTCCTCAGATGCCTGCAGTTTGCATGAGAGACTCGAGCAGCCAGGCAATTAGATCCCCAAAAGCCTCTCTGCTTCTCTATTATTTAGCTCAATATATAATTACCATGTTAGGAAATTACATAACCTTGAAGTGTGTTTTGTGTATAGGCTGTTATGGGGAAAACAGTGCCTCTGGAATCCTACCCATCTGGCTGGGGCTAGTGCATTTCAGCTGCACAAGTCTGCCTCTGGTGGGGATAAAACAAGCCAGAGGCTGCAGAGCCCAGAGCCACAATCTTTATGAAAGGCTGGGCGCTGATTTTGCAGGGCTTACATTTGCAACCCACCCAGAAAGCAGCTCCAGAAACCAGTTTGTGGAGGTGGGAGGGAGGGAGGGAGGGAGGGAGGAAGGGGTGGCTTTGTTGCCTCCTTTGTTATGCAGCAGGGATCAGCAGCAGGGATCAGCAGCCACCCTGAGCAGCGCTCCCCACATCAGCTCACCAAGAGAGCTGAAAACATCGACCCTTGGTCACCAGATTGTCACCCTCCAAGCCTAAAAGGAAACTGCTGTTAGGAGGAGGAGGAGGAGGAGAAAGTGGAGGAGGAGGAATCATTCTTCTGCCTGAAGTGAAGAGTGGTTTAAAAAGGATCTTTTTGAAGTTGTAAACCAGATGGCTTGGAGTAAGTTTAGGTGAGCCAGGATGAAAAACAATGAAGGAAATGAGGACAAAGGCATCCAGGTAGCACTTAACCACTAGCACCTAAGTCTCCAGAGCTTCCTTGGGTAGAGAGCTTTCTTTCCAGGGCTTACATGACTTTGGCAGATTACTCTCCAGATGCTTCAGCTAAAACTCCTCCACTGTCACAACCTCTGAAGCCTTTCTGTGAAGTGGCTCTTAAACCAAGGCAGCTTCATACCAAAGCAGCCTAAAGGTGCCATGGAAGCTCAGCAGCTTGCCAAGGGCTCAGTGCTGACCCAGGGGCAGGTCCATTCCTTTCCACAGAAGCAGGCTCACAGCAAGCACCTTTTCAGCTGATCCCAGGCACATGCACTGTGGTTAAGTCAAGACTTCTCAGTCATGTCCAGGGGAATCAAGCTGAACAAATGCCTGGGTGACTTAGCATTTCAGACCACTCTCATCTTATTTTTAAAGGAGAAACAATAATGCTAAAAACAAGGCAGAAGATCTCTAAGGAAATTGGTAAGAGCAGACTGCAGTCACAGAAGCACAAAGAGCAGCTACAAAGCTACTGTGGAAAAAAACCCAAGAAGCTTAAAGTCTTTAAGCAGTTCCAGCAGCTACAAAGGATCTAAACTGTTCTCAGCTCTGTAGTGTGGTGGCCTCTTGAATCTGCAGCAGCAGCCTGGCAGGTTAGATCACCCTAGCTCCCAACTTCTGCTTTTGATGTCTCCCAAAATGTACAGTGAGGGCATGAGAGGGGCAAACGAGATCATCACAGCAGGAGGAGGAAAAGGTTTGCTGAGCTGCAGGTGAGGCTCTGCCCTTGCATTGCAGCAGTGCTGGGAAGCTCCTCGAGTGCACACCACCAGCCAGGGCAAACTTCCCAAGGAGGGGAGCCTGACCCCTAGCTAAAAGGCCAGCACTGAGACACTGCCTTGCTAGGGGACATCCCCACCAACTACTTGACCTTTTTGTTATCCAGGCAGAGTACAAAACAGTTTGTTGTTCCTTAGGAGGCTTTTTGCCCACGAGAGGCAAGTCCACCTGAAGGCCATGGCTTAAAACATTAGCAGCAGAATCCTGGCTTCAGTTCTGTATTGCACTGAAATGTCTTGCTCTGGTTTGGTATTAAACTTCCTGCTCCCAAGCCAATGCTTAACACCCCCATCCCCCCCCCCAGTGTTAGCTGTGAGGCCTGCTGAGGGGATGGTCACAGCAACTGGTAGAAGCTGCAGTTAGAGGACAGCATTTGTGTTGCTTTGTTTCCTTCCTTGGTTGGTTTGCTCTCTGTTTTCCTAGCAAACTGAAGAACTAAGCTGCCTTCCTTACTCTTGGAGACTAAGAGGTGCTTCCAGGCAAAAACACCTTCACCTAACTGCACATAACTTCTTGCTTGCAGCCTGTTGAGTAGTTAAGAGAGTTCAGCAAGACCAGCAGAAAGTCCCCAAAATCCAGGTGAAACATCCCTTCTCTTGGCCCTTCCTGGTCATCCATACACTTGGGGGGAGGTGAAGAGTCCCAGCTCCTGCTGACACCAGACATGATTCCAAGACCAAAGCTGCCAAGAGAGGACACTGTGCCCAGTTGTGCATTTCCTGTGTAAACAAAACAGAACTCCCTCCCAGGAAGCAGGGGGGGACACATTGAGAAGTGGAGGTTTCAGCAGTGGGAGAACTGAGGGCCAGCTGTACCCAGAGGACTCTGCAACACATGCACTTTCCATGGTTAGTCTTTAAGGTAAAGGGGAGCAGGAAGGAAAGACCTGAGGCAAGGCCCAGCCAGCTCAGAGGTTCTCCTGCATCCTGTCATCCGTCTCCATCTCTGCTAGCTGCCTCCTCAAGGCATTGACCTTTGCCTGAAGTTCCTTGTTGTACTTGATAATGTTGATCATCTCCTCATGGGCTTCATCCAAGAACCTGGAAGGCCTGTTCCACCGAAGGAAGACACCTGGAAGCCCAGACACACCACGAGTCAGAAGGGTTTCTTGCTATGAAGGGAGGGAAGAGTCACATTCCAGCAGCTCTCTGAGCCATGAGCATCCACTTCAGGCAGTTTTGCTTTGCCCTCTCCCCCCTCTGAGTGGCATTTAGAAAGACTGAGCCTGCTCTCCCCCATGTTTCACCCTTCCACTCCACAAGGTTATCAAAGACCAAAGAATGAGAGACTTGGATTCCTTTTCTTCTGCTTTAGAATTACAGAATGGTTTGCCTTGGAAGGGGTCTTTAAAACTCCTCTGGTCCCCCTGGCCTGCACTGAGCAGGGCTATCTGGGGGTCAGGAAGGAAGGGACAGGCACAGCCTCTGCTCACCTGTGTCTGTGACAGGACAAGAGGCAATGGATGGAAACTGCAGCACAGGAAGTTCCACCTCAACATGAGGAGGAACTTCAGTACTGTAGGGGTCCCAGAGCACTGGAACAGGCTGCCCAGAGAGGTTGTGGAGTCTCCTTCTCTGGAGACTTCCAAGCCCTGTCTGGATGCATTCCTGTGTGAGCTGTGCTGGATTCTATGCTCCTGCTCTGGCAGGGGGGTTGGACTGGAAGATCTCCAGAGGTCTCTTCCAACCCCTAACATCCTCTGATCCTCAGCTGTATCAGCAAGCTCTGAGTCCCATCCAACTTGACCTGGAATGCTTCCAGGGACAGGATACCTAACACCTCTCTGGGCAACCTGTGACAGTGTCTCACTACCCTCAGTGTAAACAATTTTCCTGCTCTCTAGTCCAAACCTCCCATCAGCCCTTGTCCTGTTACAACAGGCCCTGCTGGCCACACTGCTTTGGCTGCAGCCCAGGATAGGCTTGGTCTGGGCTGCAAGTGTACATTGCCAGCTCATGTCCAGCTTTTCATCCACCAGTACCCCCAAAAATGAGCCAAGGGCTGAAGCACCTCTGCTCTGAGGATAGGCTGAGGGAGCTGGGGTTCTTCAGCCTGGAGAAGACTCTAGGAGAACCTTAGAGCTGCCTTCCAGTACTTGAAGGGAGCCTACAGGAAGGCTGAAGAAGAACTTTTCATGAGGGTGTCTAGAGACAGGTCAAGGGGGAAAGGTTTTAAGCTGAGTGAGAGCAGGGTTAGACTGGGTCTGAGGAAGAAGCTCTTCAGGATGAGGGTGGTGAGACTCTGGAACGGGATGCCCAGAGTGGCTCTGGATGCCTCCCCCCTAGATGTGTTCAAGGCCAGGCTGGATGAGGCCTTGAGCAGCCAAGTCTAGTTGAAAGGCACATCCCTGCCCAATATAGGAAGGTTTAAGTAGGTGATCTCTGAGGTCCCTTCCAAAGGGGGGGACCTCCTTTCCCAAGTTCTTCTCTGCAGGGTTGCTCTCAATCCTTTCATCCCCAGCCTGTGCTGATACCAAGGACTGCCCCAACCCAGGAGCAGATCTAGATCAGACCAATCCATACTCAGTCTCCACCCTCCCTGCTTGCTTCCTTGTCATTAGCTCTTCAGAGCAGATGGGACAGGGAAGGTCCTGCAGTAAGGCACCCACGGCACCCAGCCTTATCCTGGCCAACACAGCTGGGAATGGAGAAAGAGAAGGCTTGGTTGATATAGGACAAAACCACCAGGGCAGCAGGACACTATAGGTTAGGCTATAATCACTGCAGAACCACCATGCTCAGAAGTGAAATGGTACCAGGAAGGCTCCCTGGCAGAGAGCAGCAAGTCATCAAACCTTGGAAGGAGAAAGCACAGTCCCTCTGGGGATGGCACATGCCAAAACCATTTTGGAACAGGCTTCAAAGGGAGGGAGATTGCCATCAACTGAGGAGACAGCCTAAGCATGGAGCACAGAGAGCAGGAGTGAGCACTGCAGAAGCTGCAGCCACAAAAGCTACAGCTGCAGGCCTGGCTTACCTTCCCAGAGCTGCAGGCTCTGCGGGGCCACCGAGGGCCAGATCACCAGGCTGTTGGCCTCAAAAAGAGGGTTCTGGAACTTGCTCAGCTCCTCAGACCTGTTCACCCAGGACCACAGGGACATAGTCTTCTGTGGCAGCTTCAGTTTAGACCTAAAGAAAGCCAGAGGAACAAGTCAGCTTTCACTTTTCTACTGCAAAGGCTCGTTCCAGTTCTGTCAGAAGGCCACACGCTTCCCCACGGGCTGCTCATCAGGCAGTGCAGGCTGATCCCTTCACTCTCTCTCACCAGCATGGCACACAGGGTGTAAACCTAAAGCACTTTACTCAATCCAGCTGGTTACAACTAGTTTCAAAGGAAAGGTGAGGAAATCCCATTTGCAAGCTGCTTGGAAACTGCCTGCCTTCTGTCCAGATGAGGAATCAGTCACTCCCCAAAGTGGTCTGGCAGCCAGGTTCTGAAGGGGACTGAACTGAAGGGGAGGTAGGTAGGTCTGCATCAGGGCAGGATGGAGGTGCAGCTCTCAGAGAACATGAAAGCAGTGCCCTTGCTTGATTTGTGCCATGGGCACGTCTGCTTAGGTCCCTCTGGTGGCAGGAAGCATCAGAGCAGAGGGAAGTCTGCTGTCGTCCCGGATCACACCCACCTCCAGGAGCTACACAGGGGTCTCCCCTCCTTGGAGCCTGGCAAACCTCATCCTGCCTGCACTCACAAATCCAACTGCCACCCAGAGAGGAGCTCCACTGTCCCTGGGAATGCTCCAGACAGCAGGAGCTTCACAGCAGACTTCAAAGCTCTCTGTGCTCTCAGGCTGACACCTTCAGATGTGACAGGCAGGTTATTCCATGTAGTGCTCCAAACTCTTTCAGCTTTCATCTTCCTGGTTTCCAGTCTAACTTGGTTTTGCAGATGGCTGCTTTAGCAGCACTGCAGAAGACAGAAGAGTCTCTTCTAAGCAAAGATTATTTTAAGGGCAGGGAGGTTCATGGGAAGATTTGAATTTCCTTCCTTATCTGGCTCTGGGTTTCCCTTCCACTCATTCAGTGGTCTTCAGTTAAGCAGGGAACCATCAGAAAAGGTCTTACTGGAGTCAGAAGTCCTGGGAACAGACCTGCCAGGTTCAAAAGAGGAATCCAAACCCCTCTGGCAGCTGCCTTCTGCCATGGGAGGCTCCAGCCCTCCCAGGCCCCACCCTGTTTACTGCTCCAAACAGCCCTTTCTGCTGGGAGGTTTAGGCTGGATGTTAGGAAGAAGTTCTTCATAGAAAGAGAGACTGGCCATTGGAATGTGCTGCCCAGAGAGGTGGTGGAGTCACCATCACTGGAGGTGTTTAGGAAGAGACTGGCTGGGGTGCTTGGTGCCATGGTTTAGTTGATTAGATAGTGTTGGATGATGGGCTGGACTTGATCTTGAAGGTCTCTTCCAACCTGGTCCATTCCCTTCCTCTTCCCTTCCCTTCCTCTTCCATTCCATTCCCATTCCTATTCCCTTCCATTCCCATTCCTATTCCCTTCTTATTCCCTTCCATTCCCATTCCCTTTCCATTCCTATTAATTTCCATTTCCATTCAATTCCCATTCCTATTGCCCTCCATTTCCATTCCTTTCCATTCCCATTCCTCTTCCCACTCCCATTCCCTTCCCATGCCATTCTATGAGATGGTGTTGGGTGATTAGTTGGACTTGATGATCTCGAAGGTCTTTTCCACCCTGATCCATTCTACTCCAACAGTCCTGCCCCAGCCTTCCTGCAGGGCCCCCTTCAGCTACTGAAAAGGCAGGTATGGAAATGTGGTTACTTTGCCAGACACAGCCTGCTGGCTTTGCAGCCTTGAAACCTCATCCTCACCAACCTTTCCTGTTCATTGTTGCCCAGGAAAGTGCCAAACTGCGAGGCATAAGCATGCTCAAAGAGCATGATGAGGAACTGCTCGTTGAACTCGAAGGAGCAGGGGAACTGCCGAAGGATCTGCCACACGCAGTCCAGGAAGAGGAGAAACACTGGGGCCTCCCATTTCTGCTTGCTGTTGGAATAGGCTGACTGGGCACAGCGCTGCTGGAAGGGGTGGCCAGCCTGGAAGGAAGAATCAGAGAGAGCATCACACACAAAGAACATGCAGCAGAGGCCTCGGGGCTAGTTCTGCCCGCGCTGCTGCGCTGCTCCTGCTCTTCTTGACAGCTGCGACCTCCTCAAGCACTCAGCTGCAAAGTGCAAGCCACCACAACCAGCTCTGCTGCCCCTCTCAGGTTCTGGAAAGAGCTCTCTGGTTGGTCAGAGGATGTTACCAAAAACAAACAGGTAGAGCTGCACTGAAGGACAAGGCTGAGGATAGCAGCTGCAGAAGTCCAAAGAGGAAAACTAAGGGGTTTTGTGGTTCACACTGAAGAGAGCTCTAAGGAGATGTTCAGCCTGAGCACTCAAAACAGGCAGCTCCACAGCCCCAAAAACTACCATGAGAGGCAGAGGCCTCATGGAGTGAGTGCCAGAGGTACAGAATCCCAGGATGGTAGGGTCTGGAAGGGACCCTGATAAAGCAGGGTCACCAGGATCACACCCAGAGACTCCACACCCTCCCTGGGCAGCCAGTGCTCCAGCACCCTCATAGGAAAGGCTCCTCCTGTTCAGATGCAACCTCCTGTGTTCCAGTTTGTGCCTGCTGCCCCTTGGCCTGTCACCTAGGCAACCACTGGAAAGAGACTGGTATCATCCTCCTGACATCCACCCTTTAGATATTGATACAAGCAAAGGGACCTGGGGGTGCTGGTTGAGAGTAGGCTGAACATGAGCTTGCAGTGTGCCCAGGCAGCCAAGATGGCCAAGGGCATCCTGGCTGGCATCAAGAACAGTGTGGCCAGCAGGAGCAGGGAGGTCATTCTGCCCTGGACTCAGCACTGCTTGGGCCACACCTTGAGTCCTGTGTCCAGTTCTGGGCTCCTCAGTTTAGGAAAGATGTTGAGTTGCTGGAAGGTGTCCAGAGAAGGGCAACAAAGCTGGGGAGGGGTCTGGAGCACAGTCCTGTGAGGAGAGGCTGAGGGAGCTGGGGTTGCTTAGCCTGGAGAAGAGGAGGCTCAGGGGAGACCTTCTTGCTCTCTACAACTCCCTGAAGGGAGGTTGTATCCAGGTGGGGGTTGGTCTCTTCTCCCAGGCAACCAGCACCAGAACAAGAGGACACAGTCTCCAGCTGCACCAGCGGAGGTTTAGGCTGGAGGTGAGGAAGAAGTTCTTCCCAGCAAGAGAGATTGGCCATTGGAATGTGCTGCCCAGGGAGGTGGTGGAGTCACCATCACTGGAGGTGTTTAGGAAGAGACTGGCTGGGGTGCTTGGTGCCATGGTTTAGTTGAGGAGATGCTGTTGGGTGATAGGTTGGACTTGATGATCTCTGAGGTCTTTTCCAACCTGCTTAGTTCTGTTTTCTGTACTGAGAAGATTCCTTCTCATTCTTTTTTTGTGGGCTAAGCAGCATCAGGTCCCTGAGCTTTTCCTTGTCAGAGAGCAGCTCCAGTCCCCTCAGCACCTCTGTAGCCCTCCGCTGGGCTCTTCCCAGTAGCTCCTGGGCAAAGGACTCAGGATGCTGCTTTTAGGACAGAAGCCACTGACACTAAGCAGGGCTGCAACAAGGCCCAGCCTGCCTGCTGTGTCTCAGGCTACCCCTCAACACAAATGTCACTGGAGCAGCTGGACATGTTCTCCACAGGTACTTCTTACCTGCAGCCACTCCCTCACAACAAGCGATTCGAAGCCACGGATGGTCCTGCACCTCGGATCCAAGATGATCTGTGCCAGAGAGGTCACCTGCAGTGTGGAGTCTGTCCCTTCAGTCCCATGGACTAACACTGATGCACCTTCCCTGGGAAACAAAGGTGGACAAGAGTGTGAATGAGTAGAGCACATCCCGAGGACAGACAGAGAGAGTTGGGGCTGTTCAGTCTGGAGAAGAGAAGGCTCCGAGGAGACCTAATTGTGGCCTTCCAGTATCTGAAGGGGGCTACAAGAAAGCTGGGGAGGGACTTTTTAGGGTGTCAGGGAGTGACAGGACTGGGGGGGATGGAACAAAACTAGAAATGGTTAGATTCAGGTTGGATGTTAGGAAGAAGTTCTTCCCCGTGAGGGTGGTGAGAGACTGGCACAGGTTGCCCAGGGAGGTGGTGGAAGCCTCATCCCTGGAGGGTTTTGCAGCCAGGCTGGATGTGGCTGTGAGCAACCTGCTGTAGTGTGAGGTGTCCCTGCCCATGGCAGGGGGGTTGGAACTGGATGATCCTGGAGGTCCCTTCCAACCCTGACAATTCTATGATTCCACACCCCATGGACACCAGCATTGCCACCCTGAGGATGCTTTGCTGCATCTTGACCACTCCTTCCCTCCCCACCCCACACAGAAGCATACCACCTCCTCCAGCTGGATCCTCACCAACACTACCCAGCCCTTTGCATCACTACAGACTTCATTTTTCCTTTGCTATGCATTCTGGCAATCAGACCCTTTGCCAGGGGGATGGAAGATGCATCAGATGCTGTGCTTCTGACTGTTTTCAGTTGGTATTCTTTTGAGTTACAGCAGGGGGAATGCATCTCAACAGTTGCTTGTGTCATTCATTGGGTTGTTAAGGCCTTTGAAGTCTTCCCACAAGCACTGCAATGAAGACTGATCATCCCCCCACCACAACCCACTCAGATGCTCTTGCAAAAGAATCCCATGGGATGCTTTTTGCTCAAAACTGGGCCACAGCTAGAGTTTACTGCAAACCAAAAAGTAAGCACAAGAAAAAGCACAGGCAGAGCTCAGCCTCCAGAAAGGCAACACAGTTAAGTGTGCTGCTGAGCAAAGGAGCTTGTCAAAGAGCCAGCACAAAGGCTCCTCACTCACCAGCCAGCACAAGTGAATCAGCAGAACAGTGTGCAGAGGGGTTGGGGCAGGAAGGTACTGCACACAGCAAGACCCCCATGCTGTCCAGTGGGATAGAATAGAGTAGAATAGAATAGAATAGAATAGACCACACCAGGTTGGAAGAGACCTTCAAGATCATCGAGTCCAACCCATCACCCAACACCATCTAATCAACTAAACCATGGCACCAAGCACCCCAGCCAGTCTCTTCCAAACACCTCCAATGATGGTGAGTCCACCACCTCCCTGGGCAGCACATTCCAATGGCCAATCTCTCTGTGTAGAACTTCCTCCTCACCTCCAGCCTAAACCTCCCCTGGCACAGCTTGAGACTGTGTCCTGTTGTTCTGATGCTGGTTGCCTGGGAGAAGAGACCAACCCCCACCTGTCTGCAACCTCCCTTCAGGGAGCTGGAGAGAGCAATAAGGTCACCCCTGAGTCTCCTCTTCTCCAGGCTAAGCAACCCCAGCTCCCTCAGCCTCTCCTCACAGGGCTGTGCTCCAGACCCCTCCCCAGCTTTGTTGCCCTTCTCTGGACACCTTCCAGCAGCTCAACGTCCTTCCTAAACTGAGGGGCCCAGAACTGGACACAGGACTCCAGGTGTGGCCTAACCAGTGCAGTGTACAGGGGCAGAATGACCTCCCTGCTCCTGCTGGCCACACTGTTCCTGATGCAGGCCAGGATGCCAATGGCCCTCTTGGCTGCCTGGGCACACTGCAGGCTCATGTTCAGCCTCCCATCGACCAGCACCCCCAGGTCCCCCTCTGCCTGGCCTACAGCGGCAGTGTTCCCCCATCCCGCAAAGCTGCTGGCACTGCTAATGCCAAGCCATGGCTAAGTGCCAGCTAACTGCCACTCTTTGGGCAGGAGCTGTCTCCTGCCTTTCAAAAGCAATAGCTTTGCAAAGGCACTGCAGCAGTGCAGCCTTGTCCTTATCTTACAGAGCCCCCAAAGTCTTCAGTTATTTGGAGACATGATCAGAATGCCATCCAGGTGCTCCTGAGTGCAGGACTGGATGCTATTGAATGGCATTCACCCCCCTTGGCTCCCCAAACCTTGGTCGGGGTTGCACTGCTGCCTACATCCTCACACCTGGATAGGAAGTGAACTGCAGGTTGTACTCACTGTAATTGAATCTTTTTATGCTGGAAAGGAACGAAGCTGGAGGTGGGGGAGATTCAGGCTGGAGGTGAGGAGGAAGTTCTTCCCCATGAGAGTGGTGAAGCCCTGGAATGGGTTGTCCAGGGAGGTGGTTGAGGCCCCATCCCTGGAGGTGTTTAAGCCCAGGCTGGATGAGGCTCTGGCCAGCCTGATCTAGTGTGAGGTGTCCCTGCCCATGGCAGGGGGTTGGAACTAGCTGATCCTTGTGGTCCCTTCCAACCCTGACTGATTCTATGATACTATAACCTTGAAGATCATTGAGGCCAGCTATAAACCCAGCACTGCCAGCCCACCACTAAACCATGTCCCCCAACACCACAGCTCTTAACATTCCTCCAGGGATGGGGACCCCAGCACTTCCCTGGGCAGCCTGCTCCAGGGCTTGACAAGCCTTGCCATGAAGAAAATTGTCCAACCTAAGCCTCCTCTGCTGCAACTGGAGACTGCTTCTTCTTGTCCTGTCACTTACCTTGGAGAAGAGACCAACACCTGCCTCACTGCTTTTAGCAAGCAAAGTGGTGTCCCCTCAGCCTCCTTTTCTCCAGGCTAAGCAAGCCCAGTTCCCTCAGCAACTGCTCACAAGCTTGTGTTCTAGAACATTCTCCAGCTTTGCTGCCTTTCCTTGGGCATGCTCCAGCACCTCAAGGTCCTTCCTGGAGGGAGGGGCCCCAAACTGAACCCAGCATTCAAGGTGCAGCCTCATGAGTGCTAAGCAGGGAGGGATGATCACTGCCCTGGTCCTGCTGGCCACACTACTGCTGACCCAAGCCAGGAGCACTCTGTGCAGAAATCCCAGGTAAGCACAAAGCATGGGCAACAAAGATCAATCTAGCAAATCCTGAAGGTACTACTTGGGTTGGAAGGGAAAAGCAGGCAAAACCCTACACCTTGATCTGTGTGACATCCTTGTCTAGAGCCCTGTGTCTCAAACAGCTCCACCTCTATGTCACAGACAATCTGCAGCTGCTTTCTCTCCTCCTCCCTCAGGCAGTGGGAGATCAAAAGGTCACTTAAGAGCCAAGCACAATTGCAAATCACAGAATCCCAGCCCAGTGGGGGTTGGAAGTGACCTCTGGAGATCTAATGCAACCAGGTTCACCTAGAGCAAGCTGCACAGGATCACAGCCAGGCAGTTGCAAAGGGCTAACTGCAAACCTATGCTCAGCATGGGGCTCAGCAGGGTAAGACCTGTGTCACCTCTCATCTTACAGGCCCCCAAACCTTTCAGATGCTGCAGTATCTGTCCCAGTGGTTCCTTGGTGCTGGTCTCTTCTCACAGGTAATTAGTTAGCCTGGAGAAGAGGAGGCTCAGGGAGACTTTCTTGCTGTCTTCATCTACCTGAAGGGAGGTTGCAGCCAAGTGGGGGTTGGTCTCTTCTCCCAGGCTACCAGCACCAGCACAAGAGGACAGAGTCTCAGCTGTGCCAGGGGAGGTTTAGGCTGGAGGTGAGGAAGAAGTTCTTCACAGAGATTGGCCATTGGAATGTGCTGCCCAGGGAGGTGGTGGAGTCACCATCCCTGGAGGTGCTTAGGATGAGACTGGCTGGGGTGCTTGGTGCCATGGTTTAGTTGATGAGATGGTGCTGGGTGATAGGTTGGACTTGATGATCTCTGAGGCCTTTCCCAACCTGGTTAATTCTATTCTATTCTATAGAACAAGAGGGAATGGCCTCAGTCTGTGACTGGGTAGGTTTAGACTGGACATTAGAAAAGTTTTTTCACAGCAGGATGGTTTAGTAGTCAGGAGGTCTTGAGTGACAGGGCTGGACTTGATGACCTCTGAGGTCTTTTCCAACCTTATTGATTCTATGATTCTAAGAGTGGTCAGGCACTGAAATGTGCTGCCCAGGGAGGTGGCTGAGTCACCAGCACTGGATGTGTTTAAAGGTGGTTTGGATGTGGTGCTTGGGGACATGGTTTAGGGGTGAACCTTGCAGAGCAGGGCTCTGGGTTGGACTTGGTGATGCTGAGGGTCTCTTCCAACCTGAATGTTTCTGGGACTGATTCCCCCATGGCCAGTATTACTGAGTCACTCTTGTCAGCTCACCTAAGCTACTGTCTCTAAGCTCTGAAAGAGGTGAGCCAGGACCCCCCTGCTGAGCTGGCCTGACACAGCTTTTGGTAAACATTAAAGAGAAGCAAAAAGCAAAAGCTGAGATAAAAATGATGAAACTGTCCACTGTCCAAACACAGCCAGGAGAGTTTCATCACCAATGTTTCTCATCATACAGATGCAGGAAGGAATTACAGATAAAGCTGTTGACTAAGAGCAATCCTTTTCTGGCAGGGTCAATAAGGAAACAGGTCCCTGGCAGTGCTTTTAAAAAGCACAGCAGCTCATATTTTCATGCAGTAAGGCTGATTTTCCCCTCAGTGAGGCTGCACTGCAGCTTACACTCCCCAGCTGGTATGAAAATGAAGAGAGGAAAAAATCTAGGTCTTCCTTGAGTTTTGAGAAGGGCTTTTCCCCCCTCTCTGAGCCACAAAGAAATCACAGACTGTGTCCAGTTCTGGGCCCCTTAGTTTAGGAAAGATGCTGAGTTGCTGGAAGGTGTCCAGAGAAGGGCAACAAAGCTGGGGAGGGGGTTGGAGCACAGCCCTGTGAGGAGAGGCTGAGGGAGCTGGGGTTGCTTAGCCTGGAGAAGAGGAGGCTCAGGGGAGACCTTCTTGCTCTCTCCAACTCCCTGAAGGGAGGTTGTAGCCAGGTGGGGGCTGGGCTCTTCTCCCAGGCAACCAGCACCAGAACAAGAGGACACAGTCTCAAGCTGTGCCAGGGGAGGTTCAGGCTGGAGGTGAGGAAGAAATTCTTCACAGCAATAGAGATTGGCTACTGGAATTTGCTGCCCAGGGAGGTGGTGGAGTCACCATCACTCCAAGTGTTTAGGAAGAGACTGGCTGGGGTGCTTGGTGCCATGGTTTAGTTGATGAGATGGTGCTGGGTGATAGGTTGGACTCAGTGATCTCAAAGGTCTCTTCCAACCTGGTTAATTCTATCCTATCCTATCCTATCCTATCCTATCCTATCCTATCCTATCCTATCCTATCCTATCCATTTAGAGCCCCCTCACACACTTGGTCTTACAAACCCTGGCACCTGACAGCCAGGCTTTGGCTCTCCAGCCTGAGGTTTGCAGACAATTTAGCCAAGGCAGCAGTATTTATTAAAGGAATGTCAGGTTAAAAGAGGTCACCAGCACTTAGAAGGGCTGAAGAGAATTGCTTAGACAGGACTAGGGGGATGAAAATTTCAAGAGGGGGAAATAAAGCACTGAACCAAAATGCCTGGGGAAAAGAAAGAAATGCTGTTGCTTTGGTCTCTAGAAGGGAGGTGCATTGGGAACCTTCAGCTGCAAAAAAACCCATGATTGCCTTTTTGGGAAAGCCTGAGTCTTCACTTCCATAGCCTACCAAACAGCACCTCAGAGAGGCACATTCTGACCTAAACCTTCCAGAAAACTACATCAGCTGGATCACAGGATGTCAGTCAGGGGTTGGAAGGGACCCAAAGAGATCATTGAGTCCAACTCCCCCTGCCAGAGCAGGACCATACAATCTAGCTCAGGTCACAGAGGAATGCATCCAGAGGGGCCTTGAAAGTCTCCATGGGAGACTCCACAACCCCTCTGGGCAGCCTGTTCCAGTGCTCTGTGACCCTTACAGTAAAGAAGTTCCCCCTGGTGTTGAGGTGGAACCTCCTGTGCTGCAGCTCCCATCCATTGCTCCTTGTCCCATCACAGGGAGCAAGTGAGCAGAGCCTGTCCCCTGCCTCCTGACCCCCAGCCCTCAGATACTTATACACATTGATTCAATCCCCTCTCAGTCTTCTCTTCTCCAGACTAAAAAGCCCCAGATTGCATCAGGCATAGGAATATATCTGAACCAGATGATCAAGCTGTGCCAGGGGAGGTTTAGGCTGGAGGTTAGGAAGATGTTCTACATAGAGAGACTGATTGGCCATTGGAATGTGCTGCCCAGGGAGGTGGTGGAGTCACCATCACTGGAGGTGTCAGGAGGAGACTTGATAGGGTGCTTGTGCCATGGTTTAGTTGATTAGATGGTGTTGGGTGATAGGTTGGACTTGATGATCTTGAAGGTCTCTTCCAACCTGGTCTATTCTGTTCTATTCTATTCTTAGTCAAGATTTCCCCCCTCAGGCTTGTCCTTCTGAAAAGGCAAGCATGATTTACTGGAGGCACATTCCCTTCAGCATGGTGAAACAGCATCTTGCACAGGTACAAACTAGTTCACAGTGTCCAATTACTGAGAGTTCATGTGGAAACAGAGGTATTTAACAAGCTTTCTCTCTCCAGTAAATAGTACAGTAAAGAGTACAGAATCACTGAATCACCAAGGTTGGAAGAGACCTCAAAGATCATCAAGTCCAACCTCCTGAGTTCTGGGCCCCTCAGTTTAGGAAAGATGTTGAGTTGCTGCAATGTGTCCAGAGAAGGGCAACAAGACTGGTGAGAGGTCTGGAGCACAGCCCTGTGAGGAGAGGGTGAGGGAGCTGGGGTTGCTTAGCCTGGAGAAGAGGAGGCTCAGGGGAGACCTTCTTGCTCTCTACAACTCCCTGAAGGGAGGTTGTAGCCAGGTGGGGGTTGGTCTCTTCTCCCAGGCAACCAGCACCAGAATAGAATAGAATTAACCAGGTTGGAAAAGACCTTTGAGATCATCAAGTCCAACCTATCATCCAACACCATCTAATCAACTAAACCATGGCACCAAGCACCCCATCCACAAGAGGACACAGTCTCAAGCTGCACCAGGGGAGGTTTAGCCTCGAGGTGAGGAGAAAGGTCTTCTCAGCAATTGGAATGTGCTGCCCAGGATGGTGGTGGAGTCACTGTCCCTGGAGGTGTTCAGAGGGGACTGGACGTGGCACTTGGTTCCATGGTTTATTAGTCATGAGGTGCTGGGTGACAGGTTGGACTTGATGATCTCTGAGGTCTTTTCCAACCTCATTGATTCTATGAAATTCAAGGTTTTCTGGAAGACAAACAAACCAACCAACCACCTCTTACCTGTCAATGCACTGAGCTGCCAGACAAGCTGCAGTTAGAATCTCCTTGATGTGAGTCAGCCAGTTGGAAGCTTCCAGCTTACTGAGCCAGCGGTCCATGTTGTGTGACTGGTCATTACAGGCTTCCACAAGCTTGATGAGGCTCTCCTGCAGAATATTAAACCTTTGGGAGAAGCAAAACATTACTGACCTCAGCAGCAGCTCCATGTGCTCACAGAAAGACAGGGAGAGCTCCCAAGGTAAAGCACTACAGTTTGTACACAGTCACCTCCAAAGGGCTGGGAGCCTATGGCGCCGACGATGCCCATCCAGCAAAGCTGCTGGCACTGCTAACGCCAAGCCATGGCTAAGGGCCAGCTGAACCCCACGCTGTGGGCAGGAGTGGACTCTGCCCTTTCAAAAGGAAGAGCTTTGCAAGGGCATTACAGCAGCACAGCCTTAGAGGACACAGTCTCAAGCTGTGCCAGGGGAAGTTTAGGCTCGAGGTGAGGAGAACAGGCTGGGGCCCAACAGGCTGGGGCCCAACAGGCTGGGGCCCAACAGGCTGGGGCCCAACAGTTTTTGGGAGGCGGAAGAGCTTGAATGTGCAGAAGTCTTGGGGGGGAGGGAAGAGGTGGAACCTGCAGAAGTCTTGGCAGGGGGGGGAAGAGGTGGAACCTGCAGAAGTTTTTTGAGGGGGAGAGCTTGAACCTGCAGAAGTCTGGGGGAAGTTTTAACCTGCAGAGCTGCAAC
>CM037641.1:1149813-1163031 GCA_015227895.2 Colaptes auratus | reverse complement strand
CTGGATAATAAATTTGGATTATGGATTTCAAGGGAAAGCAATACTTTTCGATCTTAAGAGCCAAAGTTCCTCTTTGGTATCACTTCTAGCAGAAACGGTTTCTCCTTTCTTTTAGTGTCCTTGTTTATTACCAGAATGTGGTAGGAATAACAATTTTATTCTGTCACTTTCAACTCTGTTCCAACTTTCACTCTATACTAAAGAACTCAAATCCCTCCAATTCACCTACATCACTGCACTGTTCTGAACTTCTCAGTTACACCCTTGTTTTTCTTCGCAGCCTCATTGTCTGCCCTTTTTTGTGCATTCTTTCCTATTCTATTTTTCTATTCCAGGTGTTGTGTACTTTTACCATTTTTCTTCTCTCTCCGCTCCTGGTCATGTCATCCAACGTGTTGTCTGGTGGAGGGTGCAATTTGATTTTCTAAGAACCTTATCTTTTTTAGAATTTAGCAGCCTTGCTCACTATCCACTTAAATATTCAGGAGGACACAAGAGAGTGACAAGAGAAGACACGTTATGTGGTAGCCACCACCTTGGCTGTAGATTTGAGCTTTTGAAATAATAATATTTCTGTTTGATTTGTTTCAGTTTGATCTGTGAAGGTAATAGTAGAAAAATTTTATGTACTAGTAATTACAGTAGTTTCCCCCACATGCCCTCCCCAGCAGCATGGCTATAGTTTATAGTCTGTCAGTATTTCCATTACAAACTCACTTTTCAGAAGTCAATAACTCAGGCATTTAAGAGTGCATCAGTGCAAAACTTGATATACAAGTTGTCAAAGACTCTTAATTCACTTTTTATATCCCCATGATGGAAGGAAAACATTTGCTGGGAGGTCTTTTTATTAATTTATGAGATTTTTTTTTTTTCCATTTTTGAGCTAAAGCTTGTCTTTGCCTTTAAAACCAAAATGTTGCAGATAATTATCATGAACATTGGCCTAAGCCGTTTGAGATTTTTTTAAAGTAGAACTAAACGCTAAATCCAGACAAAAAAAAACTTAGCAAACAGTCAGTGCAGACAGTTTTCATCCTTTTAGACTGAAGAGTATCACAGTATCACAGTATCACCAAGGTTGGAAGAGACCTCAAAGATCATCAAGTCCAACCTGTCACCACAAGACCTCATGACTAGACCATGGCACCAAGTGCCATGTCCAATCCCCTCGTGAACACCTCCAGGGATGGTGACTCACCACCTCCCTGGGCAGCCCATTCCAATGACAAACAACCTCTCAGTGAAGAACTTCCTCCTCACTCCAGCCTAACCTCCCCCTGGCGCAGCTGTGAGTATGTTACCCTTAGCTGCTGTCCCACTGGTAAACACCATGATATGGGGTTTTCTAAGATGATCATGTCATGCACAAAAAAGGAAAGGGAAAAGCTTCCATCTCAGCTTAAGGCATATGGTATAATTTCATCCAAGGGCTATGTTGTGCCACTGGAATTTATATCCCGTGGAGTAAACACAAGTGAAGATGCTTCTGTCACATTTTCATATAAAACTTCTTTTCAGTTGCACTAGGGCCCCATGATGCATGAACTCATGGAAACAACATTGATGCCTAAGTTCTCTTACTAAGTGGAAGGTGCACTTTTTGGAAATAAGGATTTATTCTACTGTATCTGGAGAGACATTTGCAGCTAGCAGTGGGGTGCTTGGTTGCATGGTTTAGTTGTTTAGGTGGGTTGGATTGGTTGATGGGTTGGACACGATGAAGGTCTCTTCCACCCTGGTGGTGTATTGTATTGTATTGTATTGTATTGTATTGTATTGTATTGTATTGTATTGTATTGTACTACAGCGTGATTTCAGAGTTTCCAAAAGTTGGGCTCCCTTTAATAAGCAAAGCATTTTTAAGCACAAGGTGGGGACACTGAGATACATCACAGAAGCAATGAAAGATGTTTTGGTGTCTGCATGTGGACAAAGAAAAAATATAATGCAAACACAGAAGCTTCTCTTTCTAAGAAGCAACAATATTTGCTGTAGTGTTTATATGGAGACAATTTTAATAGAAAGTCAGGATCAGATTATGACTTTAACATTGCTTTTTTACCAAAGGAGACCAAACTACTTCAAACATAGCTCTATGATATTTACTGTGAGAATGCTACACTTCTTTCAGGGGAAAAAAAGAAATAAAATGTATGTTTTTCTGTATTCATTTGACATGTAATTGTAAAACATCTCAGTCTTGACTGCAAGATGTGGTTGCTACTGCAGCAGAGATACTCCACTTTAATCATAAACACTGTGCCACTGGCAGCAGATGAATGCAGAACTACAAGCATCAGTTCCTTGTTGATTACCAGACTTTCAGCTCATTGCTTCCTTTCTCTAGAAACCCTGAGATGTCCAACCAGAGTATTATATTTCTGCAGTGAATAGGCAGATTTGTTATGCAGACTGTGAATATAAATTAGATTTTTTTCCTACTGCTTAGCAAACATCCTGTAAGGCTGTACAAATGGATATTAGACAAAAATGTTAAGTCAGCTCTTAGGAAACAGACTGGGGAGTATTTACAGACTTAAAGAGTTTGGTTAAGCAAGTGCTTGCAGATGTTAATACGAATATGTAATGATGATCATTAAAACTGCCAGTTGCCTTAGTATCCAGATCCAGTGTTTCATCATAACATTTATTGGGAACTTCTCTTCCCCCACATACTGTCAGAGTCCAAAATATCCATAAATATTAACTTTTGATAGAAATACTCCTATCATAAATAACTTTGTCTATAGAAGATTGTGGTTACTGTGGCAGATATACCCTAATCAGACTGAGAGTAAAAAAAAAGCATTCTGTGGCACAGAGTACCCTGAGTATTGATTCAGGTTTCTAAGCCAACTTAAAACTCATATCACATGGCTTTTATTGCAGTCATTATCGGCAATTACCAGAGTAAAAGTAGTTCAGATATGCCTATACTAGGTGCAACCACAGCACTGACTGCAGTGCAGAAACATGCTGATCAGTATATTAGGCCAGCTACCTGTACAGCTTTCTACCTCATATGACAGCTGGTTCTGCTCATTGCAGTGGATAATGCCTCTGGACTTCAATGCTGGTAGTATCTGTAAATATATTCTATTTAGTCACACATGAATGGTAAATAGAGAACTCTTACTGATGCCAAGATAACCATATTGTCTTCTAGTAAATAAGAAACAGCCAGAGCCTGCTCCTTCTTATTTTCTAGCCATACTATTAAATAATTGTGTGGATTAGTCTGGAGGGGAAGATGCAGCTGATCAAATTAAATAATAAACAGCTCACAGCTCAAATGTGATCTTTGTGGAAAATGTATGCCCCAAAAAAACCTTTGTCACAACAAAGCCTGTTGTTTGGTGTGAATGAATCAAGGGTTTAGTTGGGAAGCTCATACAGAAACTGCTTCTTTATTCCCACCATACCCAGTAACACATTTATTGACCTGCCTTTTAATTTCTTTTAGCACTACTTTGGCCTTCAGTATCTGGAGTCACAGCATCATCAGCATTTTGGAGTATTTTGCATTAAGTATGTTTTGTTAAATGATGATGTTGCATTTTGCATAGCACTCAGGTTTTTTTCATTATGTACATTAAGATATTTGTCTTTCTTGTCTTTAAATTCCAAGAATGTTGCCAAAACATGTCACTTTGAAGCTTTGCAATAGTGCCTTCCTAAGTGAGTGCATTTGAAAAATATGTCTAAGATTGATGTGGATATTTTTTCTGAGTCTGAGCCATTCATGCCATAAGGACGCTTTAAAGTCAATCATCCTCTGCTTCCTTTGACCTTTAGGGACAGCTTCAACATGATCTGGGATTTGTCTGTCCTTTCCTTAATGGGGCTGCCTAGCAGCAAATCTGCTTGCCAACAGCTGCATTGCCAATGTACAAGAATGAACCATGATTGTTCCTCTGCTCCTTTGCTAGCATTCCCTTTTGCAGGTAAGAAATAAACAAAACAAAGCAAAAGGCCAGGGAAAGAAAAAGCTTATTAAATTACAAAAAATCATTAAATGCCTAAAAGTGCATGTAGTTAAATAAATTCGACCTTGGAATCATTTTTTCTGAGAGTAAAATGGCAAATTAAGGATTGCAGATTATTTGGAACCACTCGAGAACAACTAATGTCCACTAAGTAGTACTGAATAAGGGAAATTATTTTGATATTTTGTGTAACAACTCTCAGCCACTGCACTGAAGGAACATCTTTGAGTATTGCTAACACATAGCAGCTATAAATGAAATCCTCTAAAAGGCTACTATCATCAATCATTAGTTGTAAAATGCTATTGAGCAATTTAACCTACAGAATCAAGCCACTGTAGTAACCACAGTATAGTTCACCTCTGTAATAATGCATATTCAATTATCTAGCTCATCTTCTCCTGTCTTTATTATAATTGATAGTCAGAAAATTCTTACTGCATCACCCCATAAAAAAAAAAAAAATAGAGGAAAATGAAAGACTGGCATGAAATCATTTCTACCCATAGGGCATATAGAAAGGTCAATATGTAATCTGTACTTTTCAAATTAAAAGTCCATATACTTCATCACTACCAGCTGTGGCAGGCATGCATATGTCCACCAAAGATTTCTGTAGTATTGCATCAAATTATAACAGATCAGAGGTGCAGACACTGGAGCCAGCTTCCAGCACCACTGTTACAATGGCCTCCGAGCTCCTCTGTTCAGGACTTCCTCTTTTTCCACAAGCATGCTTGGGAACAGATCAGGATTAGCATAGGCCAGAAACAATTCCCATAGACAGTTTATATTGAGTAGTCTTGTTTTGCAGCCTAAATGTGCCCAGAGCATGCCACAAATTTAGTTCTGATAGTGTTTGGTGTATTGGTGGGTACAGATGTATTTGCAATGCATTTGCACAGAGCTTGTGCTTTCAAGAGCAAGAACCAAATCACCACCAATGTACTGTTAACCTGACAGGAAAAAAAAGACAACAAACCACCAAGCCTACATGAATTTAACTAGTATATTTGCATGGATCCTTCTTTCTAAATTGCCAACATCACAGAATGAAAGGATTTTATACTGACATAGGAGTATAAGATCATATAATATAGAGGACAACACAGAAGATGCATTCAACTGAGAATCCATGTACATCAACAATTCAGGGATGCCTGAAGAAAGAATACAGAATAAGAGCATGGAATATTATTCTCCCTCAGTATTCACCTTTCAACTTCTAGCAAACAATTTAAGGATTTCCCAGCTGAAGATGACTTTTTTTGATTATTTCTGCCCATGAGTTTGTTCAATACCTTTCTACAATCCATTATACTACCAGCTTCCATAAAATCCCGTGACAATGCCTCACAAATCAAGCCTGCATTGTGTGGAAAGTGTTTAAGAGACGAACAACTAGTTACAATAAGCATTATGAAAGAAAAATACATTCATTTTACCGTATTTCATGAACATTTGTCAGTGCTGTGACATCACAGAAACAAATGGATAGCCAAAGTTTTAAACTCTATAGCTTGATTGTTGCAGCTTTTATATCGCTTTATCTTCTGAATACTTAGGCTTAAGGATATAGCAGTATTTGTCTTGTTGTTGTTTTACCTTTACTGTATACCATAACTCAGTATTTTCAACTGACAGTTTTAATATTGTGTTGTTCCATTGTAATGCAAACTTTGGATGATACTCTCCTGAAGATTTTCCCTTTGGGGAATGTGTTGTATTTATTTTTTATGGTATGTTTCCCAGCATCAAAGAAAAAGTAGTTTCTTTTTTATACTCCAATAAGCAGAGAACAATGGCTTTGTGTCATGTTTGTTGATCAGTTATACAAAGAAAGAACTTCATCTTTGGCTAATTTGTTGACTTTTAAGCTTTTTTCCTTTCTCTTATATTTGATGTAGTGGCATTTTGCTGAAAGAAATTAACAGCAAAAAA
The DNA here is from genome assembly GCA_015227895.2 of Colaptes auratus. NCBI lineage: Eukaryota > Metazoa > Chordata > Aves > Piciformes > Picidae > Colaptes > Colaptes auratus. The sequence continues at coordinate 1,157,101 of CM037641.1, read as the reverse complement.
TAAGTAAGTTAAAAATCCAAAGTTTAGTTGAAATAGAAAGCAGGATTTTGTGTTGGTCTACTACAATGAAAAGCTTACACTAGGAAACACAACTCTTAGAATAGAGTCCAGCCTCTCCTTCAAAGATGCTGTGAGTGTCCATGCCTCAGTATGCCACATTTTTAGATCACAAGAATGTCCCTGGGCGCTAGAGGTTGTAAAATATGTTTTCTGAAATGTTGTGTGGAATTTTTCTCTCAATGTCTGTTTTAGACAGAGCTTCACAGACCTTTCCAGAAGCTGTACTCTTCAGGAAGAGCACACTTATTTCCTGGATTTTCCTAATGATAATGAAGTGCAATGGTCAATGAAAACCTGAAGGCAGCTATCAGGAAAAGAGGTAGTTTTACTACTGAGTTTATCATTTCTACTGAGATTAGCCCCATCTTAGCAGCTGAATTGATCTTCATGCTGAGACTACCCTGAAAACTCCACAGCACATCACTTTATTAGGGAGAATGTGGGTATGGTTTCCATTGATTCTTTACTTCACACCTTAAAAAATCCTTAATTGTCCAATGTAGAAAGGAAGTTCAAGGAAACAATGTATTGAATTGAACTGGTGTTCAGGAGGAGACTTGATGGGTGCTTGGTGCCATGATCTAGTTGTTTAGGTGGGTTGGATTGGTTGATAGGTTGGACACAATGATCTTGAAGGTCTTTTCCAACCTGGATTCATTGTATGTATTGTATTGTATTGTATTGTATTGTATTGTATTGTATTGTATTGTATTGATAGCAAATTCTCCAATTAGATATGAAACATTCTCACTCAGAATGAACAAACATCTGAGAAACCCCAACCCTTCAGCTGGGGTCAGTGTGGGTGTTGATGGGCCTTTTGTTGGTGGTGTTTTAAACGAATGGCTATTTTATGAAACAGTAAATCAAAAATTTTGAACAGGTTTAGGACAGACTCATTCCTCTTGAGCCACATCACCTTTCATTTATAGAAAGCTGGAGTAAACTTTCAAATTCTGCTGCACTGTAAGCAGAGAAAATGAACCAGCAACAGCTTGATTTTCTCTCCATAACAACACAGAGAGGACAGCACTCTGACAGAAGCAAGCAATAAAATACAGATTAGAGTGGGGGAAAGGATAATTAGGGTCCAAGCTTAACAAAATTCTCAAGCTAAATGCATGTTTGTACTAGAAAAAATACCAGAGTAACAGCTCAGGTAAATGATAGACAAGTTGCAAACTGTGATTTGCTAAGGAAAAGAAATCTGAGTGAGAAAAAAAATTATTTTTTATTATACATTTTTGAAACAGTGGCAGAAAAATAAAAAGTGCATGTAATAGTGATATAGCTTGCAAGAGGGAAAAAAACAACATGCCAATGCCTGGTTATAAGACACAAGTACTGGCCTGTTGTCAGTAGTGCCTAGTAATAGAGGGTTCTCAGGACATAGCAAGTCTGCAGCTTACTCCCAGTCTCCAGCAGTATGTAGCTGAGGAACTTCCTTGTATCTTTAAATCCAATAACTTTTACAGGGTTTTCTAGCTGCTTTATGAACCTATGTAAAACTTAGCAGCTATAATATCCTGTAAGAAGGAATTAGGACCTAAACTATGCACCATATAGAGCAGCATCTTTTTTTGATGGTTTGAAATCCATCACCTACTAAGAATCAGACTACTAAGTCTTTCTTGACATACTGCATGACACTCAGGATCTAAAAAATCTGAAAAGCCTTTTGCTATATCCAGCTTCTACCCAGTCTCAGTCTATGCTTTTAGGTATCTTTACAATCCTCTGAGTTTTCTTCTCAGCTTTATAGACTTTCTGAAACAGGAAAACCAGATTGTGTGTAGTGTTTAAGATGTGAGCACATAACATGTTTCTAAGGTGGTATAAGGTGCTGTTTTCATCTCTGTTCCTTCTCTAAATACTTACTAATCCATTTGCTTCTTTGATCTTAATGAGCATTAAGCTGATGTTTTCACAAAGCTCTTAAAAACTTAGAATTTGTTTCTTAGTCAGTTTACAGACCGAGCAAAGAGACTATCATTGTTTTTACAGATTAATGTTTTACACTTAACTTGCCTCACTTTACCTCTCTTATGATGGCTACTTCACAGAAATGATTATAAAGAATCACATTCTTATGTCAGGTTTAGTTTCAGGATGCATCAGTAAGATATATTCCTTAGACATGAAGAAGTAATATGCAGGCAATGTCAGAGAACATCTTAAGAGAGAAGTGCTAAAGCAAATTGATTAACAGCTACGAGATTTGAAAGCCAGATGACAGACTGCTGAAAGTGCCAAGGTAATGAAAACAAAACCTTGCTTAAATCTGCTATTATCAAGGTGCATTGGAGAATGCAAAGTGCTGTGATTGTCCTTGAGACTCTACTGGCAGTAAGCCAGAACTACAAACTAGTAAGTTTTACCTGAGCACTGGCAAATTGAAGAGGAAATGGAAACTGAGTTGGAGCATCCACAGATGAATATGATGTTGGCAACATTCCATTGATTTTTATAGAAGAACCCACGCCTCTCTAAACTATTTGAATTTTTCAAGCAAGCCAGCAAACTTAATTAAAAGAAAACCCAGGGATTGAAATTATAAGCTTTTAAAACTTTTAAATACAGAATTTACTATTCCTGGCATAAAGATATTGTTCAATATTTTACCAGAATTAATAAAAGGTTAGAATTTGGAAGTAGTTACATAAGAAAGGATGAAAAGCTGATTCGTGTTGGCTTTTGCTCTTGCCTAACTTTAGCACATAAAGCTAAGACTTCAGTTTAGTTATCTGCAGCCCTCTGCAGTTAACAGTGAGAGATAAATAATAATTTATCACATCCTAAACAAAGCTCTGACAGGTCAGAGAAATTGCTCTTTGCAAATATTTGTCTCTCACTATTGGTGGTAGATGAAGTTCAAATGATTTTTTTTAAATCAATCGTTAAGTAAATTTATAGTCATGAGGTGAATCCCTCTCTCTACACTGATTCTGAGATGCCATCGTCTAGTGCCACTAACATTGTACTATGCTTGTGCTGTGCTGGTCTTAAATATTGGATAGAGCTATTGATTTTCTTGGGCTAAATCTAGAAATCCCACAAAAAGCTATCTTATCTAAGAGGTACAATTCCCTAAACAAAACACATTTATTTTTTCAATTGTGGATTTGATGATTAGATCCACATGACTTTAGCATCTCTGACTACTAAGGCATCCTTTCTGGGATAGACTGTCCTCATCCATGTGTGACAGAAAGGAATCAGGATGAAAAAATACCCATTTTGAGCAATGTGGAACTTCAGGGCTTTATGTAATCAACATATTCTCTGTCTCAATGAGTTATACACTCACCTATGCTGCAGTGCCAGGAATGTTTCTGTTTAGCTGCTAATTCAGTTTATACATCATGTAACTAAGTCAATGGCTCCCATTATTTGTAATGCAAGTTATTGATTTTCCTTTATCTCAGATGATTCAAATGAAGGGATTCCCATAGGGACGTTTTAGAGGAGAAAAAACCCAAATGAATGAAACAACAAAACAGAAAGTAAGCTAAGTAGAATGAAAAGCAAATGGATTTGATTTTTTTTTTTTCAGGCCAGAGATTTGGGGGAAAACCAGTATTCTTCTGAGTCATGAAATTATATTTGTGTGACACAATCATATATTTTTATTGTTTACACAATACTAGAAGTAATAGAGGATGAAATGTAAAGTCATGGGTTTGGGGTTTTTATGATCTGTCATTCATGACACAGATGTCTCAGCGAACTGTCAGCAAAGTTTATCACCAAGCTTTCTTTTTTCTCATATGTGAAGACCTTCTAGATTTGTTCTTTTCATATCATATATTTACAAGAAGCTGTGAAACCCATACCCTGAGTCTGATTATTCTAGTGTTCTCTTTTACTTAAAAGTAACAACTAAAGGTCCTCTCTAAAACTAAAGATTTGAATATTTTGGTCTAAGCAGAATACAGATGCACCACTAACCTGACACCAGCAAAATGCCAAATGTTGAAGCAGAGCACGGAGAGGGGATGATGGAGATACAATACAATACAATACAATACAACAGGTTGGAAGAGACCTTCAAGATCATCATGTCCAACCCATCACCAATCCAACCCACCTAAAATACAATACAGTACCATACAGTACAATACAGTACAAAACAGTACAATACAGTACAATATAGTACAATACACCCCACCTAAACAACTAAAAACTAAACCCTGGCACCAAGCACCCCATCAGCCTCTTCTTGACACCACTCCAATGAAGGTGACTCCACCACTTCCACAGCAGCTGATTCCAGTGGGCAATCACTCTCTCAGTATAGAACTTCTTCCTAACTTCCAGTCTAAACTGCCCTGGCGCAGCCTGAGACTGTGTCCTCTTGTTCTGCCTACATATACAAGCATTCCCATCTCCAACCTCAGTGATCTGTGCTGTGAGGAACACAGAATGACCAGTGGAGGAGAGGAGAGGAATATGCCTTCCCCATTCTCTCTCAGCTTGAGGTCATTCCAAATTTCATGAGGTAACTAACACAAGTCTTTGAATAGTAATAAGGGCTAAAAGAAAAGACACATTTCTGATTCATTCTTCATCTCTCTCCTACTGGCTGGTTTCATTGTCTCTTTCCATTCCCCTTCTCACTAGTAACAAGGGATAGGATGAGAGGAAATGGCTTCAGGTTGCACCAGGGGTGGTATAGGTTGGATATTAGAAGAAACATCTTCACTGAAAAGGTTATCAAACACTGGAATAGGCTCCCCAGGGAGGTGGTTGAATCTCTATCCCCAGAAGTGTTTAAAAGAAGCAGAGATGTGATGCTGACAGACATGATTGGGCACCAGACTTGGTAGACATAGATAATGGTTCGACTCATGATCTTGAAGGTTTTTTTCCAACTGAGGAGATTCTGTGTTCTATTTGGCACTTACAGTTGTCCCAAGCAGTCTGGTCAACACACAGAAAAGTCAACTGCATGCTGAGAGCTGGTTACTTACAAGCTGATTAGTTGGCAAAATAGAATTTGTTTCCTTTCTGGTTTCATTATTCAGAAACAGGTACTATAAACCATCTTTAGATAGGTATTATACATGTAGTTGGTAGTTTACACTGACAGGGTTTTAATAAGCTTAACATTACCTTTCACTAATATTGATAGAAGAGTAGAAGAGTCCCTCTAGGGCCTTTTGGCAGCAAGCCAGAAGCAGAGTTACTTAGAGTTGTGAATTTCTTAAACAAAGATTCCAAATAATTTACTTCTTGCCTACCAGCAACAAGGCTTTGTTACCAGGCAGTGCTTAGAGTTTGGCCTGGTTTGAGCTAATTCTCTTCAGTGATTTTCAGATAAATCTGTTCTTATGACTGCACTTTCTGAAGTTAACAACATATGTTTGTAGACAGTGTCTGCTTCTAGAGGTGATGTTAGCAGTTACTATCAAGTACAGGTATGCAGAAGGCTCTTGATTGTGCTTGCTCCAGGGAGACCAAGGTCATTCCTAAGTATTGTATCTCACACTGGGGGTACAGCAAGTAAGGAGTCACACCTGCAGGAAGGAGCAGGTAACCCTAAACTGGATAACAAAGTGTTTCATTCTGTATATGTCATATTCAGTACAAACCTGAGGGATCACAAGGGTTAATCTCTCTTCTTCAATAGCCAGTGTTTGAGGAGGTCTCTGTCCATTCTTCATCTGATCCCAATATGTGTGTTCCTGAATCCAGTTCCAGAATCCAACTCCTGAATCATGTTTCCACCTGCTACTGAGTCCAGTCTGAGACTTCCCAGTGCCTGCCTACAACATACACAGTGACAGGGGGAGGCACAAGGTGTCATTACTAGGTTTGTATGTATTTGGTGGGTTTTTTTATTTTATTTTTGTTGTGTTTTGTTTTGTTTTTATTGAAGCTGTTTTGGCTTTGCAATCTCTGAAGTCCCTTATTCCCTTTCTCTTCCCCTTTGGGAAGGGAGATGGATTAATTGAGTGTCTGTCACTCATCTGGGTGCCAGTCAGCCCCAACCCTTGTGAGAGTTTAACAATAAAGCTATATAAAATCTATATAAAGCATATTGTAATTTACTTAACAGAGGCTTTTCACGGTGTAATTTTAAGCAAAATTATCCATAACTAGATACATTTCTAGTTTTCACAATAAGGACTACATCTTGCCTAAGCTGATGGCACTTTGTCAAGTGCATTTGCCAATGATGGGAGCTGAAGAACTAATACAGTCTTGCAAGTATAAACAGGAAACTATGAAGTAGCACTAGCAAGTAGCATCCCTGTGGTGTAGGCACTGACATAGCAATGGCTGAAGTACTTGCTTTACATCTTCTATGTACAATTCAAACAGGCAGTTGAGAAATTTGAGGTTTAGGGAAGAGTGTTCCACCTCATGTTCCAGACTCATACACCTAATGTTCCAGGAGAAGAAACAAAAATATGATTACAGAGGACTCTCCCTTTCAGATAGCACCTTGTAAAATCTGGTGAGGGTACTCAGATGAAGCTAGTTAAATTCAGGTATGGTGTTTTAGACATGAGACTTAAAACTAGTAATGGTTTCCTAGGTACATTCCATCCCCATCACAACTATTTTTTTTTGTTGTACATTATACTGACTGTAAGAAGTGAAGATCCATATTTTCTTTATGTGTCTAGTATCTACAAACAATCCTGCTCTCATCTTTTAGAGTGAGGAGGGCAATCTGATTCAGGAAGGAAAAAAATGAGAGAGAGACAGCTAATGCCCAAGGAGCAAATTATTTTAAAAAAAAATTCTTTCTGTACTGTACTTGTGGTTTAAGTTAACAAGCTGTACCTTGTAGAAATCATCAGCCAGGTTGTTTCAAAGGCTTCCTTTATTTCAAACTGAATTGTGTTCTGCATACAGAAGCTATTTGTTCTACATTAGGATGTGAGCTGCTGAACCACCATACCTCTGTCATTGTGAAGTTCCCTTCCCAGTAGCACAGATACTCTTGGGATAGAAAAGAAAGATTACACAGCCCCAGGGGTAACGGTGTCTTTTGAGCTGATAGCCTAGCAAAGCAGTTCACAAAAGAAAAAGCAGACACTGCTGGAGAAACGTTCCACACGGGTAATACCCTGTGCTGCCAATTGCACTTCTTCTCCATTTTACACTGGAGTTTCCTCTGTCTCTGCCCTTCATGTTTATTGTGATCATTGTCTGGAACATTTGCACTTCAGATTAGCTTCTGATTATGGCAATTTCTTTTCCCCGTGCTTGACTAATT
>CM037641.1:1059813-1144813 GCA_015227895.2 Colaptes auratus | reverse complement strand
CCGCATTGCCACAAGGGATTACTGTGACTTTTCCCCCAAGGAGGAAGGAGTGGCAGAAACAACATGGAATGAGCTGAGACTGGCCACAATCCCTGCACTCCTCTGTGCTGCTGGTGGGGAGAAAGCAGAGAATCCAAAGCACAGCAGGGCCCCAGAGAAAGGGAGTGGGGGAAGGTTTATTTAAGGTGTAATCTTATTTATCAGGAGAACTATATCATTTAACATATGTGACCTCTAATAGTCTGACTCTGTAGACAGCCATCAGGACTGTCCATCCATCCCTTCTCTTTATAGTCAGCAAAAGAAAAATTCTTCATTGAGAGAATGGCAGTGGAGGGAAGGACAGATAGAACAGGGGGTATATAAGGAAGCTGCCCGAGCAGCAAGAGGCCTGGTTAGGAAAGCCAAAGCAGAGTTTGAATTGAATCTAGCCAGGGAGGTCAAAGGGAGCACTAAGAATTTCTACAGGTATATTAATGGCAAGAAGATGAGTAGGGAAGGTGTGGGCCCCCTCAGAAAGGAAACTGGTGAATTGGTCACAAGTGATGTGGAAAAAGCTGAGGTACTCAATAACTTCTTTACCTCAGTCTTCACTGCAAGGGCCTCCAGCCACACTCCTGGAGTCATGGCAGATGATGCCAGGGATGGGGAGGAAGAACTGCCCTTCATAAGTGAAGCTCAGGTTCGTGATCACCTGAAGAACCTGAAAGTGTTCAAGTCCATGGGACCCGACGGGATACACCCACGGGTGCTGAGAGAACTGGCAGATGAGGTTGCTAAGCCCCTCTCTATTATATTCCAAAAGTCATGGCAGACTGGGGAAGTCCCCACAGATTGGAAAAGGGCAATATTGCTCCCATTTTCAAAAAGGGTAAGAAGGAGGAACCAGGCAACTACAGGCCGGTCAGTCTCACCTCTGTGCCCGGAAAGATCATGGAGCAGATCCTCCTGGAGGCACTACTGACTCAGAAGAGTAGTGAAGAGGTGATTGGGAGCAGTCAGCATGGCTTTGCCAAGGGCAAATCCTGCCTGACAAACCTGGTGGCCTTCTATGAACAGGTGACAGCATTAATAGATGAGGGGCGAGCAACTGATGTCGTTTACCTGGACCTGAGCAAAGCCTTTGACACTGTCCCACACCACATCCTGGTCTCCAAGCTGGTGACACACGGGTTTGATGGATGGACCACCAGATGGATAAGGAACTGGCTTGATGGCCGCACCCAAAGAGTGGCTGTCAATGGGTCCATGTCCCAGTGGAGGCCAGTGACAAGCGGAGTCCCTCAGGGATCAGTCCTGGGACCAGTCTTGTTCAACATCTTTGTGGGTGACATGGACAGTGGCATTGAGTGCACCCTCAGCAAGTTTGCTGATGACACCAAGCTGTGTGGTGCAGCAGACACGCTGGAGGGAAGGGATGCCATCCAGAGGGACCTTGACAGGCTGGAGGGGTGGGCACAGGCCAACCTCATGAGCTTCAACAAGACCAAGTGCAGGGTCCTGCATCTGGGTCGAGGCAATCCCAGGCACAAATACAGGCTGGGCAGTGACTGGCTGGGGAGCAGCCCAGAGGAGAGAGACTTGGGGGTGCTGGTGGACGAGAAGCTCAACATGAGCTCTCAATGTGCACTTGCAGCCCGGAAAGCCAATCAGATCCTGGGCTGCATCAGGAGAAGTGTGGCCAGCAGGTCAAGGGAGGTGATTCTCCCCCTCTACTCAGCTCTGGTGAGACCCCACCTGGAGTACTGCGTCCAGTTCTGGAGCCCCTATTACAAGAGGGATCTGGAGGTGCTGGAGCGTGTCCAGAGAAGGGCCACGAGGATGATCAGAGGGCTGGAGCACCTCTCCTATGAGGACAGACTGAAGGAGTTGGGGCTGTTCAGCCTGGAGAAGAGAAGGCTCCGAGGTGACCTCATTGTGGCCTTCCAGTATCTGAAGGGGGCCTACAAGAAGGCTGGGGAGGGACTTTCAGACTATCAGGGAGTGATAGGACTAGGGGGAATGGGATGAAGCTGGAGGTGGGGAGATTCAGGCTGGATGTGAGGAGGAAGTTCTTCACCGTGAGAGTGGTGAAGCCCTGGAATGGGTTGTCCAGGGAGGTGGTTGAGGCCCCGTCCCTTGCGGTGTTTAAGACCAGGCTGGACGAGGCTCTGTCCAGCCTGATCTAGGGTAGAGTGTCCCTGCCCATGGCAGGGGGGTTGGAACTAGATGATCCTTGTGGTCCCTTCCAACCCTAACTGAAACTATGAAACTATGAAACTAAGAATAAATAATTGTCAAACTGTAACATTTTAGCAAAAACAGGAGGACATGTTGTAAAGATCCCAGTGGGAATCTCATTTTAATGTCTATTATGACCCTACCCATGTCCATACTAAGACTTTTTGATTTCAGACAGTTGAAAAAAAGCTAAGTGCCGTGGAAAACTACACAGGTTTTTGCAGCATCAGCTCTTTAAGAGTAAAGTTCTTAGCAGATGGACTAGGTCAAGGAAATGCAGTCCTTTTTTTTTTAACCCCTGTGATAAATATCCTCGAGGCATATCCCTTAAGAAAAGCACCTGGCACTAGCTGCAGAATTTAAATTCAATTTCCCTGGCCATTAGAGATAGTTTTGAAAAGGCAGATGTCAAGGCAGGTGTAGCACTATATTTGATAGTAAGTTAATAGCCCTTGAAATTCAGAAGCAGTATGTTAGCCCTAACAGGTCCCTTTGTAACCAGCTCCCCCTCTTCCAGGCTTATGCCTTCCTTTGTGTTTCCACTGCTTTTATTTAGAGCCACAGCTGAATGTGAGAATAACGTTGGTTTTCTGTTTAGATAAACTAGCACATCATGTTATATCATTTTAATGTTCATCATCTCTAGCTCTTCGTGTTTGTGTAGCTGTGGGTCTATGGATGCTTTTTCAAACACAGAAAATGTTGTCTGTGCAGAGCAAAGAAATCATAAGCACTCTTAAATGTAGTTGTGTTGCTTCTGTTTCTGGTTATGAAAATATTTCACTAAGCCTCATTTGTATGTCCCTCTATCCTTTCTGCTTTATGACCCAGAGACTAAATTCAAACTGCGGAATGCTGGACCAAATGCTGTCTTTGATTTGCAATATGCACTTGCAGGTGCAATTTGGCTTCTTAGTTTTTACAATATCACTTTGAATAACAAACAATCACCCTCTTTTCAGGCTGCCTCAAGTGCCTCATCAGATAGCAGCAGTATTTTATAGCAAGCAGTTGAGAGACATGCCATATGCATTGTTGGAAATGAAACCAGTTTTAAAAGTGACACAGGGTTTCTTTGAAAGTGATCCAGAGTCATCACTTGTGGTGAATGTTCCCTGAATATTTGAAGATAGACTATCCCTACATGTAGGATGATGGAGCAAACCAAATCCTAGTAGTATAAAGCAACTCTCAGCAAGTAAAACAGTTCAATTATTTGCAGTGTTGTGCTACCTGAGCACATATTTTTCCATTTAGATTGATGACTACTGAAATTTGTCCAGCTTTAGTATCAGACAGAAAAAAAAATATGCTTGGTACATCTGTCACACTAATTACATTTTAGAGATAACCATAACGCAAATGTTTAATCAGTTCTATGAGACATTCAGAAATGTCTGACACACAATAAAAACCCACACCACCCATGTCTGTACCTCACACATTATACTTGCATATCCAGCCTAGCAACACACTCGATTAGGCTTTCTTCAGGTTTCTACTGAAACCTGAAGACTTCAGCTGTGGCCTTTTCACAGAATCACAGAATCACCAAGGTTGGAAGAGACCTCAAAGATCATCAAGTCCAACCCATTGCCACAGACCCCATGACTAAACCACGGCACCAAGTGCCACATCCAATCCCCTCTTAACACCTCCAGGGATGGTGACTCCACCACCTCCCTGGGCAGCACATTCCAATGGCAAATGACTCTCTCAGTGAAGAACTTTCTCCTCACCTCGAGCCTAAACTTCCCCTGGTGCAGTTTGAGACTGTGTCCTCTTGTTCTGGTGCTGATTGTCCGGGAGAAGAGACCAATCCCCTCCTGGCTACAACCACCCTTCAGGTAGTTGTAGAGAGCAATGAGGTCTCCCCTGAGCCTCCTCTTCTCCAGGCTAAACAATCCCAGCTCCCTCAGCCTCTCCTCATAGAGCCTGTGCTCAAGGCCTCTCACCAGCCTTGTTGCCCTTCTCTGGACACGTTCAAGAGTCTCAATGTCCTTCTTAAACTGAGGGGCCCAGAACTGCACACAGTCCTCAAGGTGTGGCTTAACCATTGCTGAGTACAGGGGCACAATGACTTCCCTGCTCCTGCTGGCCACACTATTCTTAATGCATGCCAGGATGCCATTGGCCTTCCCTTTCATTGCATCAGATTTAGCAATCTCATGAGCATGAGATGAGTCAGATAGGTGGCTTGGGCCAGCGTAAGGGCTGCCTATTGGAGATGTATATGGTTCCTTTCTACTGGCTAATTAACTGTGACAGAAAGACATTAGCTGCTGGCACACTCAACAAAAAAAATGCTTAGTACCATCATTTCCATTCCTTTGAAGAGAAGACTCCTGCAATTTATTTACCAATATATTGATTTTAGGGGGAAAAAAAAAACAACAAAAAACCACAACCAAAACCCACAAAAACAATCCACAGACACACCAAAACCCTTACAGCACTATATAAAATAAGTTGCTGGGGTTGCAAGAAACAACTGAAAGGGAAAAAACAAAAGGCAGTATTTTGATAGAATTCTGGTAATTTTTCTAATTCCTGGGAGCATTCAGAAGACAACAGTAAAGTTTTTGGTATTTATTCCTTTATCATTTCAGACTGCCTTCAAACAATCTCAGTTACATTTTAAAATGGAAATAAATGAAAAATGCTTCAATACATTTAAAAGCTCAGCAGCTGGCATGTGGCATTAGGCAGTGCTACCTCCCCTCCAAGAGCATCCCTCCCCAGAGGCTACAGGAGCACCCAGCTGGCTGAGAGGGACATGGAAGTCCTTGGCATGCCTCAGGAACTGCCAGCACACATCTGATCTTCTTTTAATTGTATCTCAGCAATGATCCCTGTGGGAAACACTTTATGTAAGCATGTCTCATGCGACTCTGTGATGTAGTAAAGATCTGGAAGTTACATTTTAATACAATTAACTCGCAGTGGAGAATACACAAAGGACTGAGGCTGGGCAATCTGTATGCACACCATAAGTATTTGCCCACATCAGCAATCCTTGCTGCAGAACCTCTAGCAAGAAAGAGTGCTGCATAACCTGCAGTCATCAACAAGGACATGCTCAGAATTCAGCAAGCTTCCTCCACAGAAAATTTCAAAGGTACCTTTTATTCTACATCACTGCAGAAACATAAAACATTTAATATCTATATTGAAATTCAATTAAAAACTATAATATACATTAAAATACTCTTTACAAGAGAAAAAAAAACCAAACAGTTATTGTTCAGTTCCAAGGGCAGGAAAATGGTGTCCTTTCGGTGGCTTCAAATCTGAATGGAGGCTCTTTAAAAATGGAAACAACCTCCTTCATATATTTAAAACATTTTTCTCTCTGACATTTAAACAAAATGAACATATTTCCATAATAAATTTACATTTTGGAAAAGCTACTTTTTGAACAAAACAGTCCATTTGAATATGGTGGGGGTTTTTTTAGCTTCATTGTTTTATTTTTAGGTGCAAAATAAATCAAAATGACACTGTAGACTTTCTTTGCCATTGACATTTTATATAATTTTCCTTAAAGCCTACTCAGAAGTCAGATGAAAAGAGGTTCATTAAAAAAATGTTTTTCATGAGAGTGGAATAATACTGCTTAGCAAGACAGAAAGAAAAAGGCAACATAACAAAAGGGATTCCCCCTCCCACAAGACTTACTCCCCAACACTGCTGCCTCTATTAATAACTAAATAAATAAAATAAATATGTATAAATATATATGAATATGTGTGTGTGTGTGTATGCATGTGTGTATGCATAGTAATTTGTTGCCTACTATAGGATTCTGTAGGTTAACAACCTTCTGCTCCCATAAGGTGGCAAACAGACCAGGTCCCCATCTAGTCCACAAGTAACAGAAAGGGCTGGGAAATTATCTGGCAATTTACAGATTTCAGAATTTGTCTTCTTAGCTGCTGTCTGAAAAACAGAAGAACCCACTCTAGTTCAGAAAGCTCATTTTGAAAACATTAGTTTCAGTTCTACTGCAAGCTAAACAGCACATTATGTTAGAGGAATAAGAGTACCGGTTGAACTTTACAACAATGATCACAATAATCAAACCAGATCTTGTGGCTACTGCTGTAGAAAAGTCCAATAATTGCCTGATCTTAATGAGACAGGATTATCCTATACCATGTCTATTTTGGCAGCTACATTAGGGTACAGTTTATTGGTACGTGACAGATAACAGGAAATTCTGGGAATGGATTCTCACTCACACAGACAGAATTACACAGTCTCAAGCTGTGCCAGGGGAGGTTTAGGCTGGATGTTAGGAAGAAGTTCTTCACAGAAAGAGTGATTGGCCATTGGAATGTGCTGCCCAGGGAGGTGGTGGAGTCACCATCACTGGAGGTGCTTAGGAAGAGACTGGATGGGGTGCTTGTTGCCGTGGTTTAGTTGATTAAATAGTGTTGGATGATAGGTTGGACTCGATGATCTCAAAGGTCTTTTCCAACCTGGTTAATTCTATTCTATTCTATTCTATTCTATTCTATTCTATTCTATTCTATTCTATTCTATTCTATTCTATTCTATTCTATTCCATTCTATTCCATTCCTCCCTGTTTTGTCTACCCCTCCTCTGCTTCCTATTTCCTCTCTAAACCCATATTTCATGCATTGAAAAATAGTAAAGAAAAAGTTCCTTGAGCTACCACCATCCTCTAAAGAATGTGTGATCAAGCCACGATGCAGTTTCCCAGGATTTCTGTAGTGTCTTCACAAGCTTACCCTTGAAAAAGAATATCAGGAAGGAAAAATAAATAATCTAAAATAAACCCCAAACCTGTAAAAAAGAACAACATAATCACATAATAATTTCTGGAGCATATTAGAAAAAAAGCCTGGCATAATGAGGCTCATCTTGGGACCCACATTGACACTGTGCCAAAACTAATGGGTGTATAATAAAGTGTCAGCTTCAGCAAAGAGGAGTATTTTAATGAGTTTTACCAAAGCAAGGATGACCATCCAGCATAATATTACTATTAGTTATGGCATGGTAGCTCTTGCAGACCCTGACATCCCATTACATTTCTAGATGAAGACACACATGGATGTTACTCCCTGACCTTGAAAGTCTGGATTTAAATGTAAAGACAAGTATAATGAGGCATCATGTACCAGTACATTAATCATGGTAGCACGCCCAAGTGCTGGAAATTGATCATCAATATTCTGAAGTTGTTGGAGAAGTTTTGTCACGTGTTTGGCTCACATCATGAAACCCTATCCCAAACCATTCTTAGAAATAATTTGGAAATTAGCAGTCATCAGGAAATATTCCCAAGAGAGAGTCTGGATAGAGATTGATGCCTCTGAGAGTAGAAGAGCTTAATATTGTGTATGTGTTCAAACTGTGCCAGTTGGATTCCATACCATGAAAAGGCCTTGACAATGTTATTTTATTAGTAGAGAAAAAGCCTAGGAGAAATACCAATAAAATTAATCTGAAACTACTTCATTCAAATTGCTATCTCTCAGCTATCCATATAAATTATAGTCCCCTGAAGACAAGGAAAAGAAATGTATGTGTTTCACCAAGGATGGGACAAATGGTCACAGGGTAAATTCTACTTGCAACCAAATGTCTTCTTCATTTGAACAGTACTCATTTCAGGAGTGCTAAAATAGCAGAGAAATCCTCAGGATGTCACTTGGAAAAATGATTCTTTCCCTATCAGTGATCAGTATGAAAATGAAGCTTATCATCTACATTTATATTTAAACAAGGACCTGCTCCAAAATTATTTTTAACCCTTTAATCCAGCACAATGCTAAAATTAAACTTCATTCACCAAAGTACCTTAATGGTTGGAGATAGAAGACAGTACAGGCCATACATGTATGTCAGGGCTCCCTGTCTTCAGGAAGCCCCAAACTTTCTAACTGCATTACAGAAGCTGAAGGAGATTATTAAAGCACAGATCTAAGTGAGGTATTCTCATTTGGTGTTTTCCTAAGTATCTGAATGACCATAATGAGACTTCAGCATCTCAGTATCTGATTTCAAGCCACTTTGTTGCTAATAGGTTCCCCAGCCCTTTCGTATCCTGCAGTCTATCCTGTTCTGTCCCTCCTAGACATACAACCTGCAACACAGTGTCCTTAAATCTCCATTTTTAACCTTGCAGCTCAAACCTTTCCTAGTTGCAGGGAGATGTAGTAGACTCCTTACAACAATTTTCTGTCTGTGTCATGGTATATTCATTAGCATATATGAAAGGTAAAAGTTGGCCTGTATCTTCTGACACCCAGCAGTAAAGTGAGCGCTCTGTCCAGAGCCTACTACATAGTGTGAGAAAAAGCAGCAGATTCAGGGCTCACATGACAATCTCAGCATTTTCTGTAGTAATTGCACTAGTCAACAAAAAAACCTGCATGAACTGCATGTTCATATCATGGAACAAATTAATATTCATTCAGAGTTTCGGTTCAAGTGCTATCTTTGTAGCAGCCCTCAGCAGCACTTCTCATTAGTCTCAGTGAGTATATTATCTTTCCTAATTAGAAACTCTTAAACTTTTTAGTCATAGGAATTCAAGGGTAATAAAAGAAGAAATAGTGTAGAATTCATTTTAATTAGATATTTTTATATTAAATGAAAGTTATGGTCTTAGTCTAGCCTTAGATAAGTAGTCATGTTCTAGATGTACAGTTTACCATGCAGGAAACAAGAACTAGCCTAGGATAAACATGAAAGCAAGCTTTCAGAGTGCAAGAGAATGGGTATTTAATCACCCAGTGGGACTATGAATGATTGAGTTTTCTGAAACAATTAGGAATCTTTGTATTCCTGTGTAGGTCTTTAGCAAGGAACTGAATCCCACACTTGTGAGGTCAGTACTCCAAATACAGGAGTTCTGGTGAAATTTTGGAGTCCTTATGGTCAACAACATAACACAAACTTGCATCAGGTTGTTCATGGCTCTGCTGTGCTCAGTGCAGCAGAAGAAATTTGGCTTCTGCTGAGGAAAAAGGGTTTGTGTTTGCCTTTGCCTTCCCTGTCCCTGTTCACCAGCTCTTACCCCTGCAGTCTTCTAACAAAAATGCAGAATTTGGATATTTAGCCAAGAAGACTAGGAAAAGTTGGGATTCAAATATGAAATTATCTTCTCTCTCCTGCCTTCCCAGTGCCCCATTAACACTTTTAACATAGTGTGCAAACAAAGTGAGCTATTTAGATAGCAAAAAAACTATGAACTTTTGCTACAAATGCAGCTAGTGATGCAAATCATACCAAAAGATATGTATCAGATTGCCCTGTATTTATTCCCCCTTTCTTCAGGCACCTAGATGAAGGCCAGGGTCCATCCCATCTAACTCAATCTGAAAACTAGATACTTGTAAGTTTTACCAATTCCTCTGAACTTTGTTCATGATCTTAAGACGCAGAAAAACACTTTCAGAGTGTAATTCACCATACCAATATCTAGGGTCGAAGATAAGAGGTAGTGCTCTCTGAATGCATGTCTGTCTCTCACTGGCAGCAGAGAAAGCCAAGCCTCTTTACATTGTAGGTGTCTATCATGCAGATGGTTGTGGCTCACTGCACTATTGGTTTCATAACACTTCCAGTAATGGAAGTATACAGCTGGAAGGAAGGAGAAGCAGGTACATCTCATAGAGTGACTTCAGGCGTCATGGGGCCACTTGATCACATTTTCCTATGTGTTTTCCAGGGTGAGTTACATAGTCCTACCTGTCCTTAATCCAAAATAATCTGTGCAACAAATCTGCAACATCAGGAGGGACAGCATATTAGTGAGCAGTGTACACACAGAGCAACAGCAACACTTTGGTGTTTGCAGAAGCCACCCCAGGGCATCACCACCCTGCCCAGGCCACAATGAGCACCCTCCCCCAGGACACTGCAGGGAGTTGCACCCAGACAGTGTTGGACAGTGAGGGCAATCAGCAGGCACCCACAAGTGAATGTATGCAACCTCAGGGATGGTGACCAGGGTCCCCCAGGTGCCATCTCACAGTGTTTTCTCCACAATTTGATCATGTCTGCTGGCAGGGAGCAACATGATGCTGCAGCACCTGCAGCTCCCACAGGAAACATTTGCCATTAGGGCCTGCAGCCGTCAGAGGGGTGCATGTGCCCCAAATCCACACAGCCTGGCAGAGGATATGTTTGTGATTGTTAACATTTTGTAAGTGTCTAACACTAATTTTCTGCTGTAATGTTGATACTAATTCTAAATCTATAGTCCACCTGTTGCTGATTAAGTGTTGTCAATAAATCAATACACCATTTTAATTATTGCTTAGTTTACCAAACGAACTGAGTAGTTTTTCCCCTGCATTGTTACTACCAAATAACAAAATATTGCCATTGGTTTGAGGGCAGTTACATGTCTATTTACAATTGTGGTCCTCAGCAAGGAGGACGTTCCTTCTCCTTCCAGCATGCAGAGTAGTGGCATAATTTTGCAATACTGCTGCTCACCTTGTCAGTGTAATAATCTTATTGTTATCTGATTTTGAGAACTTCTCCCTAAATACAGGATTAATAATAATAATAATGTCAGGATATCACACGGTAACGATGATTTCATTAAGATCAAGATGGAAATAATCAGTCTTTTTGACACATATTGCAAAAACCAAGATACAGACCAAAAAATATTCTGTGCTAAATTTACCTTAGGTCTTGGTCCAGTTAATGCCTTTCATCAATTTCTATTGTCTTAGTTTAACAGATGGAACAATAAATAATTCAATCTAAATCAATTGCACTTATTTGCAATTAGGAATTTTTTTTTTTGTATGCTCTTTTATGAATATTTAATAAACTGTGTGACCTTGATGGAAGGAGTGCAATTTAGAAGGCCATAATGAATATTTAGAAAGTCTTGCTTTGTGATCTCAGCTTCTGATTTTAAATTAACATCCAGTAAATCTTTCTGCACAATGCTCAGATCAGTAAGTCTAACATATTCCTGATCAAGAAAAACATGGATTATTTCAACATATGCTTTCTACTGCAAGGAAAATCAGTGCATTTATTTGCTTATTTTTTAAGCTTCTAATAATTACAATGTAAAAGTTTAGAGTACATCCTCTTTAATATCTTCATTGATGATCTGGATGAGGGGATAGAGACAGTCATCAGCAAACTTGCAGATAACACCAAGTTGGGAGCAGATGTTGATCTGTTAGAGGGCAGAAGGGCTCTGCAGAGGGACCTTGACCGACTGGACAGATGGGCGGAGTCCAACAAGATGACATTTAACAAGTCCAAGTGCCGGGTGCTGCACTTTGGCCACAACAACCCCATGCAGAGCTACAGGCTGGGGTCGGAGTGGCTGGAGAGCTGCCAAACAGAGAGGGACCTGGGGGTGCTGATCGACAGCTGCCTAAACATGAGCCAGCAGTGTGCCCAGGTGGCCAAGAAGGCCAATGGCATCCTGGCCTGCATTAGGAATAGTGTGGCCAGCAGGAGCAGGGAGGTCATTGTGTCCCTGTACTCTGCATTGTTTAGACCCCACCTTGAATACTGTGTCCAGTTCTGGGCCCCTCAGTTTAAGAAGGACATTGAGACACATGAACATGTCCAGAGAAGGGCAACAAGGCTGGTGAGAGGCCTTGAGCACAAGCCCTATGAGGAGAGGCTGAGGGAGCTGGGGTTGTTTAGCCTGGAGAAGAGGAGGCTCAGGGGTGACCTCATTGCTGTCTATAACTACCTGAAGGGTGGTTGTAGCCAGGAAGGGGTTGGCCTCTTCTCTCTAGCAATCAGCACCAGAACAAGGGGACACAGTCTCAAGCTGCACCAGGGGAAATTTAGGCTGGAGGTGAGGAGGAAGTTCTTCACTGAGGGAGTCATTTGCCATTGGAATGTGCTGCCCGGGGAGGTGGTGGAGTCACCATCCCAGGAGGTGTTCAAGAGGGGATTGGACATGGCACTTGGTGCCATGGTTTAGTCATGGGGTCTGTGGTTGGACTTGATGATCTTTGAGGTCTCTTCCAACCTTGGTGATTCTGTGACTCTGTGATTTTAGGGTATGCATTGGAAAAAAAAATATTTTTTTAAAATAAAAAAATAAAGTTACTTTAAAAATGTATATTTAGGATGTGTGATACCAAAAAAAAACACCCCCAAATATAATGTATACACAAAGCTATTAGAATAGAAACAATGATTCAGTGACAGTTCATTCTTTGCTGCTTGAGGGACAGGGACAACTAGCCAAAAGTTTTGTTTTATTTTCTCCAGTTTGCTAGAGTAACCTTGGTTTAAAATATACCATCACTAGTAGAATGGTTATCCACCATGATGGATTTCCAACCTCCACATTTACCAGACATTTAAAATACAGTAAAGAGAGATTTCAAGAAGACAATTATGGAAAAAATATTAAAAATAGAAAAAGACATCATGTATGTTGGTTTAGTAATAAGACAAATCTCACAATTTAGTGTGTATTGTTGAGTCAGGCTAAGGCTTATAATTATGAAGCATTCAGGAGATACAGGAGAACAGAAACTCAAAATTAGGTAAATGTCTGGGGGCAATTACACAGAGTGCTGTGATAATTGGAATTCTCTCTGCAAAGTGCTATGGGTCAGTATCTTGACATTGGGAAAAAAAAAAAACAACAGTGCAATGTGGGACTGTGAGATCTTAGACATCCCTCTCTCCACCTCAGTTCAGTATTCTCTCAGGAAAGTCCTGGAAGAATTGTGCTGGACACTGGAAATCTGTTCAAAATGCAGTGCATTTCAGAGCCTACAGACACTTACATTTTAGGCACCTGGAAGAAAATGGAGATGGGAATCCAGCTAAAACACCAAGTAATCCAAATCAGTGCTTCCTTCAGTGCAAGGATATTGCTGATTTGGTGCAGAATAAAACAGAGGCAATTCCCAGTGACCTCACTGGTAGTGACACACAGGCAAAGCTTGTTCCTTCTTAGGCCAACTCTGTTATTGACCTAAGCACAGAACTCGGAGTTTTGTAAGCAGCTGGTCACAAACTGGTAGTAGCAATTACCTTACCACACATCCTCAGAACTGAAGGGAAGAAAGACAACATTGCTCTGAATGAAGGTGCTAGAGGATGTTAATTTCTGATTTTCTAAAAGGAAAGAGGAATCTGTCTTGAAAAATGCTGGTTTGCTGGCATAAAATGTGGTTTGCAAAGGATATTGGAAATTGCTCAAGAAGAAAGCTAATGGCTAGCTGTAATAGCAGCTCCCTCAGCAGAACAGAGTGGAGAACAGTGGTGAGACTCAACTGTGCACTGGGGAAGTCTGATTTCCCCTGTACTCTCCATCTTCATGATCACTCTGTAATTACATGGCCACGTGGGTAGCTCTAGTGCTACCTGACAAGAGGAGGGTTAACCACCACAGTTCTAACATCCCCTTTGGTAGAATTCCCCAAAACTGGTATTGTATCTATAAGCCTCTGAGCACCACCATTCATAGAAGAGTGCCTAAATTCTGGTGGGGCTAACAAAAGGAAGGAGGAAGGAGGAATCTGAACCCCAACAGCCTTTCATTTATGTTAGAATAATGCACAAGTA
This sequence comes from Colaptes auratus, assembly GCA_015227895.2. Taxonomy (NCBI): domain Eukaryota; kingdom Metazoa; phylum Chordata; class Aves; order Piciformes; family Picidae; genus Colaptes; species Colaptes auratus. The sequence goes on along the minus strand of CM037641.1, from coordinate 1,131,036 downwards.
ACAGTAGAGCATAGTCTAGAGTGAAATGGATGCTTCAAAAAGATTTGCTTCATTTGGAATCAAATTATTAAATCACTTGTGTTTGGTATTTGATTATAGAATAGTTCTCATCTTGTTGGCATTTTATTTGTTATTCTCATCAAAGCTGACATAAGAAATTATTTATCTTAGCTGTGAGAATGGAAATTATCTTGTGGAATATGAATATTACTGCCTAGTACATGGTTTTCAATGTCTTCTGAAGCAAGCTATTGCTTTGTTTATCTCTAATTTGAGAGTCAAGAAATAGGCTTGTTTCCCAGAAGCTGGAACTCAATTTAAGAATGTTCTCACTGCAGAGATGGAAACAAGACCTCAAGTACTTGCATTGTAATTGTCTTCAACAAGTGTTTGATTAAAAAGAAAGAAAAAAAAAGGGAATCAAAAAGGAAGAAAAAAAAAGGATGAAAAAAAGTAGGGGGGTGGAAGGAAAATCAAAAGAAAGGTTGATTTGGCTGAATGCTATAGATGTATTCTTCTTTCCATGAGGAAAGAAATGGCCATTCACAGGACAAGAAGTAGCTGATCCCACAAAACAAATCATGCACAGAAGGTGCTTTAAAAGAGAAAGAGAAATTTGTAAAGCTCAAGTTGAAAATGTGGAGAGCTGTGATTCATAAGTCCTGAGTTACTACTGGCTTTGACTTAGAGTTTATGCACACAGCTGCTGACTTACACTGTTGTTATGCAGAGTGGTGTGAATGATGGAGTCTCTGTGCCTGCATATTTGGAACAGGAATTTTTACTTTTTTTTTGTTCTGCCTCTATAAGATAAAACACTGTTAACAAGGTAATGAAATCAGACCACCAGGGAAATCATAAACAGAGACTCCATTCATTTCCAACCTTGCTGCACTCAAATAAGATGTTGTCCCTGCGTGTACAGAATTTACATTTCTAATGTAATCTGGTGTTCCCTGAGAAAGTCTGAAGGGGCTATTACCATATGATTTTTATTTCAAGAAATACTCCATTCTCAAAGTTAACTGTCTTGCAAGGACAGGTTGTCTGACCAGCAAGCTCTGTGAGCAAGGCCCATTTTCTTCTGGTCTCAGTATATGTATACATATCTTGTATATAGCAGTCTATAAAACACTAGTGCCTGAGGCATTTGTTTTTCATAAAAATGAAATAGCATTTCAGGTAGCTGATTAAAGCCCTGTGGATTTTTTATTTTAAACAATTTATACGCTTATAAGCTGCAAATTCTTATTAAAAATCCCTCCCTCTTGTGGCTAAGTTTGCATTTCTTACTGAAGAATCAGGTAATGATTTTCAATTAGCTGCTTCTTTTGTGGGGAAAATTCCAAAGGGAAAGAAAACTGATAAACCTTACCAAGCCACATCCTTGGAAGTTCTAGCTATATTCCAATAAAGCACTACAAATGGTTGGCACAATTCAAAAGAACACCAAAATTACTCAACCGACTGGACAGATGGGCAGAGTCCAATGTGATGGCATTCAACAAGTCCAAGTGCTGGGTGCTGCACTTTGGCCACAACAACCCCATGCAGAGCTACAGGCTGGGGTCGGAGTGGCTGGAGAGCTGCCAAACAGAGAGGGACCTGGGGGTGCTGATCGACAGCCGCCTGAATATGAGCCAGCAGTGTGCCCAGGTGGCCAAGAAGGCCAAGGGCATCCTGGCCTGTATTAGGAATAGTGTGGCCAGCAGGAGCAGGGAAGTCATTGTGCCCCTGTACTCTGCATTGTTTAGACCCCACCTTGAGTACTGTGTCCAGTTCTGGGCCCCTCAGTTTAAGAAGGACATCGAGACACTTGAATGTATCCAGAGAAGGGCAACAAGGCTGGTGAGAGGCCTTGAGCATAAGCCCTATGAGGAGAGGCTGAGGGAGCTGGGATTGTTTAGCCTGGAGAAGAGGAGGCTCAGGGGCAACCTCATTGCTCTCTACAACTAGCTGAAAGGTGGTTGTAGCCAGGAAGGGGTTGGTCTCTTCTCTCTAGCAATCAGCACCAGAACAAAGAGGACACAGTCTCAAGCTGCACCAGGGGAAGTTTAGGCTCGAGGTGAGGAGAAAGTTCTCCACCAAGAGAGTCATTCGCCATTGGAATGTGCTGCCCAGGGAGGTGGTGGAGTCACCATCCCTGGAGGTGTTCAAGAGGGGATTGGATATGGCACTTGGTGCCATGGGGTCTGTGGTGACAGGTTGGACTTGATGATCTTCGAGGTCTCTTCCAACCTTGGTGATACTGTGATACTGTGAAAGTCAAATCAGTACTGAAGAAATAAATAGTGCAGACAATTTAACTTAGTGCTGCAAACAGGCAATTTTTCCTAGGTTTTTGTTTCTGTTGCAATCAGGAGAAACTTACATTAATATAATAAGGATGAGACTATAAAGTTTTGTGGCCATGAAGCCACAAAGAAGTTAATGACAATATCTCTTTGGCTTTAATAGTGTCAGGATTCTAGGTGTTAATTAAGCCTAAGCCTAGGTCAGGTGTATGATGTCACGACTGTAGCTTGTAGAGCTACATCTGTCTGAGCTATATTGAACCAGCTTTGTATCAGTTCAACATTCAGAGCTCATAGTAGATAAGGTGAACTTTATATCGTGATCTGTTTTCAGTACACCCACACCTGTGCTGCTACCTCTGCTTGATCTAACCAGTTATGAAACTCCCTAACCCACATAGAGTCCAGAGACAGTTAGCTCAGAGGCCTGAGCAGACTATTCTGTGGGGTGGCAAATGTCAGTGCACTTTTATCAGATACTCCCACTGAAGGCAGCAGTCTGACTTCTACCAGTTTCAATCAGTACATCTGTATCACTGGACAAGGGCCCTTTGTAACATGGCCGTGGACCTTAGCTATGCAGAACAAGAGACTTAGCAAAAATGTTCATAGTTTTCTACCAGTCCATATAACCTTACTTCCTTCCAACACAAATTAGAGCACACTGGTTTATGGTCTCATCCTCACAGACAGTTCTAATGGTGCCAGGTTGCCAAGCTAAGTGTCACAGCCAATGGAAATGCAATGGAGCATATCTGCTGTACTTTACTGACACAGCCAAAGAGCTCACAATGTTTCTTACAGTCAGAACTATAATTTCTAGCCAAAGGCTTGCAACACAGAGGTGAACTTTACTCTTTGTTATTGCAGTTTTCATTTATCATGGTCAATCACTGCTATTTTTTGTTACTTCAGACCTAGGAGTCAATTCTATGCTAATAGGCCAAATGGACATTAATCAGGTAGTTAAGAAAATGAGAAGTCTAATATCTACCTACAAATTGCTTGGAACTAAAGCAAGTGCACGTAACCTTATGATGACATAAAATTACTGTAAGATTTACTTTGTAACTCAGTTCTTCTAGGATGCCAACAGACTGGAGGCAGCATCAAAAGCAATAAAGAGAGGTTCAGCCAACTAAGGAAGTGCTGGCAGGGCTAATGCAATAACACTTTTCATGTTGTACAAACATTTGGAATACAAATGGTCTATTCCTTTCCTTGAAGCACAGCATGTTTTGCTCTACACATATCTTGAACTTCGATTTAACAGAGCATTCAGCCATGTGCTTAACCTCTAAGAACACATTTAAATTCTACTTGCCACATTCTAGATATACTGTATCAAAGGAATGGAAATTCCTGGTGTTTGACAATGTAATAGGAAGCTTCTCTTTGCCATTGAGAAGTCTATCGTTCAACCAACAGTCAAGATAGTTTTACATCTTACTTTTTTGCAGTGATTGAGAACAATGCACTTCTAGGGGAAAAACAACACAAAACAACAACAACAAAACCCACCAACCTAGGTGATAAGAATGAGCTACTCCAATAAAATAAAATCAGTCATGCACCAAGCTCATAACAGGATGATGTGCTGACAAAACCTTTTCCAAATTAGTCAATGTATTATTTTGGTATGGAGTATCATTCAAACAGAGCTTCGTATAGTGAGTCACCTGGAGTTATTCCACAGGTAACAACTGTCTATTACAGACCAGGCTGGCAAACTTAATTGTTTTCCACTTTCAATAGAAAACTATTAATTGATTCCATTGAAAAATTCTTTATAATTTAAACTTTCCAACCAAGCTTAAGTATTTATCATGCTGAAGTTGTCTATTGCTGTGATAATGAACAAAATTGTTATTCCTATGTTTCCTGAAGATGTTTTCAAAATTTCAGTAAGACATTTCTGGAACAACATCAGGGACTTCACCATCTTCTTTAGGGTTCTCACAGGCTCTCTGGCAAGGCTGGAACTGGAGCAGACATTTAATTGATGGCCCACTCATATTTTTGACAGATGCAGTTCATTTGATACATTAATGAATGTTTTGTGCTTAGTAGTCTATTTAAGGCAGCTGCTATTAAATTGTCATAATTTATCATTGATTGTCACACAGTGTTATCTACAGTCTGGAAATATGCCATGGCTTCAGAATTAAAGCTAAGAGCCAGAGGATAACAGCTGACCTTTTGATCCTGGCTTTAGTGTATGACTTATTCTAAAGATATTTCCACCATTAAAATGCCAGTTGGTCTTCACTGTTGCAGCAAACTGAATAGTGTTGGAATGGTATTCCCCTCCCTAACTTAGCTATCTGAATTTAGACATTTAGTGAAATTCAGTCATTGGGTTCTCTCTAGAGCTCAAAAGCTTCAGAGGACAAACCAGAGCTGAAGAGTCCATGAAAACTTAAGCCTTTCATGTTTGAGTTGGGTAACAATAGCTGGCATTGCAGAATCATATGTGCCTCAACTTTCCTTTATTATGTTAATATTCCCCAAATAAATATTTTTAAGTAATATTTACTCTATTCTTACTCTTAAAATAAAACACTTCAGATACTGTCATTTGACTGGAATTTATCTCATCTTGTTCCCTCCAAAGCAAGTGGGATTAATCTTCATGTTTGTACAAGCTAGATGCCATTGAATGCACTGAACAAACAGAGCAGCCTGACGTAGCCTACTCAGATACTTGTGAAAAGTGACTGAAGGTGTTAAAAGCCACATTTATTATCTACTAGTCCTGTTCTTCATCGGGTCTCTGGTCATTCCTATCAAGCAGATTCAATAAGATAACATGACAGAAAAATCATATCTCTTTTGCAAGTCCTGCATGTGGAGCACATGAGGAAAAGGTCTCTGCAATTGAAGTGCTGAGTCAGAGGACAAGCAAATTTAAATTCAGGTGGAAATGCAGATTAATGCAATTTCACACAAAATGGGTATAATGTAATTTTACTGAGTGTGTGACTCTGTAGAAACCTTTAGGGAGAGATGTGATTTTACCTATTCCACAGAGACTCTAAGTATCCAACAATACTTCCACTCTTAAGCTGACATTTGCTCTGAAATAGCTGACCCCATCCTTCCTTTCCCCATCTTCTCAGCATGCAGAGTATTAATTATATGTCTTATATGAGAGAAATTTATGTCTCAGGGTCTGCAAAAAAGCAGCAGCTGTCCTAAAAGTAAATTATTAGTATTTAATTAAGGTTTTAGGAAAGACTCTGCTAAGTAGAGAGCTAACAGGAATTTGAAACATGCTAAAATAACTCCTGACTTCTCCTCCTCAGACTTCTTCTTCTGTACATCTTCAGCCAAAAATTTCAGCAAGCTCTTTGGACCTTTCTGTGGAGCTAGGATGTGTGCAAGGGAACAAGCCTCTACAGGACAATCTTGCTCTGTCAAAGGCAAGCCTCTTTCACATGCTAGGCAGCACATGGAGAAACACCTCCAGAGCTCTCCATACATATAACTAACTTACTTCCTTACTTCTGAATTCTTTCCTTCCTTCCAAATTCCTCCCTTCCTCCCTTCCTTCCTTTATTCCTTCTGAACTAATTTCTTCTGAATTCTTTCCTTTCTTTCCTTTGGGAAAACTGAGATACCAAAAGTTCATCTTAAACAAAATAATCTTGTTCTACAGCAAACAAATTAATCAGTAACTCCCATCAAGTATGTCTGTTTGACGTGAACATCTTTCATTTTACCAGTAGGAACAAATATGACTATTTGCATTGGGCTTGGAAAAAATGCTAAGAAAAACAGCTATAGAGAAAAAGGAAGAAGAAAAACCTGTGTTTTTTAATGACCAATAAAGCATCTCAGATTATAGCATTCACAGTGTAAATGCAAGACCAAGAGGTCAACCAAGAGGGTATCTTCTCAGACATCTTTCTGGGAAGGGCTTCTAATAGTCGTACACACATCCAAGGCTGGCTAAGTGCTGCTTCTGCTGCCTGAGAGGAATGTTTATGGAAACTAAAAGAGGCCAAAGTATGGGGAATAAGGAATGTTCAGAGAGAGTCTGTTAAGCACCAAAATGTTTCCCTGCAATTCTGCGGGAATGGACCAAAATGGCACAGATTGCCTTTGATATATGCCTGGGCAGGGAGTTAAAATTAGCACACGTAGCACAGATTTCAGTTACAAAAATACAAACCCCACACTCTGCTTACCTCCTAACCAGTGCTCTATGATAGTTATTTGTGTCAAGGTCTTTGCGTTTTCCTGTCCCTGACAGTCAGACTACCTCAGCAAAGAAAATAATAAGGGAAAGGCAACTTATAAATACCTGCCATGAATTGCACATTGATTTTTTTCTGTAGAGAAATATCAGATATTGTAATTGCTTCTATAAGGAGGAGAACTCTCAATAAAGGTGGCAGATTTGCAAAAATTTGAAAAACCAGCAAATGTATTCAATTTTTCAGCCTAACTTGGACTGTACTTACAGGTTAGAGATTGACTGGCAAAGTGCAGGGAACAGGGAAGAAGCACCTTGTACTGACCAGAGGGACACTGGAGAGTCATAGTGTAGAATGCTGCTGGATATTTTCTCTCCTGCGAGACAGGGAAGGAAGCCAAAACAAACTGGAACTAATGCTCGTGCATGGTCTGAGAAAGCTGTCATCTGAGGAGAAAGGGTATGCTTTTATTAAATGGTGCTCAGAGCTGTGGAGCAGTATTAAGTGCTGCAGCTAAAACCATGGTGCAATTATTTTTCTCAAATAACTAACTAAAATAGCACTGTGTAGAACAGTCCCATTTTGCAGTGGGATAGCGAATCTTTTACTAGACCATAGGTGGGTTTCCATGTCAAACTACAAAACTTTGAATTCATTATCTCTATGGGGATTTCCCCACATCAGGAGATGTTTAGGCTTCCAGCAGTCACTGTGGTCTATGGATGTATTCATCTGATCCAAGATAAGGATGAGATTCATTTACTTAGACATAACTGAATACTCTCACTTCAGACACTGAAGGGGTTTCCAGGTCATGTGGTATCTCATAAGTCTTAGCAGACATCTTGAAGCCTGAAGACATCTTGAACAGCAGTAGGTGCCTAAATATAGGCAGCTGTCTTATTCAGCATGAGTTGGACAGACTTCCAGACTCCACTGACTGTATTGGCTGTGTGTCCACTAGCTAATCAACACTAGCTCACGTGCAAGCAGCTCCATGTAAATAACTGACGTGAGTTACATTATTCTGAAGCTAAATCCCATCCCAATTTTAGAGCAGATAAAAAGAATAGAATAGAATAGGAGTAGAATAGAAATAGAATAGAATAGAATAGAATAGAATAGACCAGGTTGGAAAATACCTTTGAGATCATTGTGTCCAACCTATCATCCAAAAGCAAGCAAAAAAAGTAAAAAACCCAAACAAAACCAACATAGATTGTTGCAGGAACTGCAACTTAGACTCAGTTTTAAACATGTAGGGGTCATCAGCAGCTGTAGCTATTGAGACTTCTTCCTGAAATGCTCTTTTAATTTTTATTAAATCAATCTCCTCCATGGCTTGCAAGGAGTGGAGGTGAGCTTTGGGGTCCACATCTGACACTGAACACTAGTAAGGAGAGTGACATTTTTCCTTTTTCCATCATCTCTATGGCATTTTACCTGAGAATCCCAGAGTCCTCTTTTAACAAAACTGTCTTCAGAGGCATCCACCAAAGGAACAATACTGTGGTTATTGCTATTATTTCCATTGTAGAGAAAAGTGGGCTGCTGAAAGGCCATATTTTGAAGATACCACTGTCACTACAGACATGCATAGCCCAAGTGAGATTTTTAAAGCACCTAAAACTCTAATCTAAGCTGAAGAAGAGGACACTTTGTGCCAAAGTGCTTCTGAAAATCCCACTAGGGTTACATTTGCTTGTTCATTGCCTTACCAGCTTGTAAATTTCTCTGTGCTTGTTCAAGGTGACACACAACTCTTGGATGCTACTTCTCCATCTCTCCTCAGCTCACTTTTGGCCATTAACCTTTTCCTCTCTGACTCCAATCCCAAATTCACTTTTAAGACCATCCAGCACAGATGCACCACAGCTGGATAGGGTTCCACAGGTCACTTCACTGCTGCTTTCCTGTGCATATGGTGGAGGGGCTCAACTCACTTTGCATTTTTGCTGTTAAAAATCTTCCCACAGTCTTAGTCCTGTGCTGTGGGTTATTTATATCCAATGAAATGGATACCACAACCTTTCTAGCTGCTATACCGCAGCTTCACAGGAAAGCTAAGGAAACAAAAAGTAAGTTTATTAATATCTAGAATAAATCTTTGCTGCAAATGCAGCCAATTCTTGTTTTCCTCTAGCAGCAAGAGACATGGAATATAATCTATCATTGTTTCCTTTGTAAACACTTTTTTCCAGACATGGAAACTGTGAAGAACATTCTTTTCTCTAAAGAAAATAAATCAATTTCCTTATAGTTTATGTTCATTGAAGGATTTGTAAGAGTTCTGTGTCCTCTATAACCTTGGATTTGTAAATACTTTTTTAAATGGATTTCTCTGCAACTAGCATGGTGGCTGTTCTTTGGCACATCCTCCATTTAGAATGGAGGATGATTTTCAAATAATGTAGCTAAACCTTTCATGCAGTTACAATTGAGTAAAATCATTTTCTGACTATTATTTTGATAAAATTCAAGTTAAGAAAATATTTGAGCTATTTATCAGCAAACTGGTTTTAATCTGAAGTTAAAATATTAAATTGAGGAAATGAATAGATTATTTTATTTTGGACACAGAGACATTAGTGATTTTAGAATGATGGCACTAACAAATAGGAAATTGCTTAAGCCACCAGTTAGGTAACAATTTGTCTCTCCCAGGTTATCTCAGGAGAGGTTGGCCTGTTGCCTGTAAGAGATTCTCAAACACCTTGTATGCCTACAACAAAACATACAGAATGATGAAGCTTTCAAAAAAGAGATCTGTTCTGAATGTCAGAAATGACTCATTTCCTCAATGTCATTTACAATATTCCAAAGCTATAAAGTAGTGTATAGGAGAAGTGGCTTAGAGCTCTTCTGTAATTTCCCTAGCTCCTAAATTTAAGCCCTATCTCTGCATCTAAATGTGTTTTATAATAAGTGATTTTTGTAATTCATCATTCTCTCCCTTTTTATATGAGTTTAAAATTCAGCTCTAGAATCAAAAGAGGTTTTTGTACTTTTGTATGAGCAGAAATCTTTGTATCCTTTGAAGATTTATTCAACAAAAGAAAAGAAAAAAAAAAGCATGTTAGTTACAAATATTTTAAGAAATCACAATGCAACCCTCCTATCTAAAAGAAAAATCATATACCACAGAAATGATAAATCTCCATTAAGAAACTACTAAGTGCAGTGCAGATCCATTAGCAAGACATGAACTGAATTAAAGCTTATCCAAAAATTTGCTGGCCTGAAGGACTTGGAAGAGGGGTGTAAAGATGTGATCCAGGTACTTTTTACCACTGTGTCAGTAATGTTGCCTTACTTGTGTTTGAGACAAGGATTAAAGAACACGTGGCTTCTGTGGTGTGAATTGTTACTTATTTCATATCAACTAAATTGCAGATGTTATTTTCTTGTAGAAAAAAAATGTAAAACCTGAAAAAGTCAGAAAGGCAAAACATTTTTCATTCTATAGAAAGGGGTGGGGAGGAATATTTTTTTTGCCAAAGGAAAAAAAATAAAGGCAAATGCATGCTACATGATTTCCAGCTGTTGATTGATTCAGACATACAGAGAGTGGTGCATAGAGTAATAGATGACATTATTTTAATGAATGCATTACTTTTAGGAATGACAGAAGGACTATGTCATGGCTTTTTAACAGATAGTTTAAAAATCGTATGGTATTGCAAATTTAATATTCTGTATGACCTTTCTCTTTGCCAGAAGTTGCTTGTCACAGGTCTTCTGTCTTCAGAAGGTACATTTTATCTAGTTTTTTTTAGGCTTAACAAATTATTTGCTGACAAGCATATTCAAGAAAACTAAAAGAAACACTTAACTCATTGGACATTCCGACTGGGTCTGCTTCTGGGAAAATGTGATGCTACCAGAATAAAATAAATCCTATAGTCAAATTTATGCAGCCGCACATGTTTTCAGCAAACAGTTGTTGTTTGCCCTGCATAGCTACATCAATATCAATAGATATTTCAGAAATAGAGAGGTTTATGGTAGCTCAATGGGAAGGGATAAAGCAGGAGTATCCAGTTTCCTGCAAACCTTTTTGTCTGCCAACTCTTCGTCTTACCTCCTCAAAATATATTCTCAACCAGTTGCAGTAGATCTCAGGTGCCACGTATGGTGGTTTGAGCCTTAACTGGGACTTAAGAGCTCAGATGGGGGCAAGGCTGAGAAACCCTCCCCCACTCCCCCGTCCTCTTTCCCAAGAGAGAGGAAAAGAAAGGTAAGGAGCAAATCCAGCAAGAAATAATTTGCAGTTGGCTTGGAAGTAGAGAGTTAAAGAACTTTCTTTAAACAAATATATATATATATATATATATATATATATACATACATATATATATACATACATATATAAAACAATAACAGGAAGGATTCACCAGGGTAAAGAAGAAGGATGGATGGGGGAAAAATAAGAATACAAAACCAGTCTCTTTGAAGAGGTGTGGATGTAGCTGGGAGAAGAATCAGACCTGACCATGTGGCATAGAGGCAGAGAGCCAGCAGCAGTCCTTGTCCAGGCCAAGAGAGTTAATGGCTGCAGTGTCCTCCTTTTTATAGGCTTGCTGGACAGGGAGGGAGAGTGTAACAGACTAACTTAGTTTTAAGGGGGGAAAACCCCCTGCAGGGAGGGCAATGCTCTCACAAGCCCTCCCCCCCTGCTTCCAGGATGGGCATAACCCATCACACCACTGCATGTTCTGCCTACCACAAACCTTAGAAATAATTAAGCACTACTAGGTTGAACGGCAAAACCTTTTAAAGTCTAAGATTATATTGTTGGCATGCAGTAGTCACACAGACTATAGATATAATTTCACTGTAATATAAGCTCCCAAAAAGATACAAAAATTTTGCAAGTACAAAGTTCATGGTATTGGTAATAACATATGGTAGATGACAATAGGCAGTCCAGTCCCATCTGGAATCTACAGGCTATAGTCAAAAACTTGTTGAATCTGAAAAAATGTTCTTCAGTTTTTGTAAGTCACAGTTCCAGTAACTCTAAAGGATTTACAAACTTACATGAAATCATGCTTGTCAGCCTGTTGATCTATAAGGCTTACTTATAAGCTATATGCATCCTCTAAAGAGTAAAGATAGTGGTTGACATGCAGAAATATACACTAAGCAGTTAATGACTTGTGTTCCATGACAGATGTTTTCTTCTTATATATAACATCCAAATAAGTAGCAATATAAGAGTGTTATGTTCTCCAGGATTTTCCATGCAAATGTAACAAAGATATATGTTGTGTTTGCTGTTCAGAACCTCTGACAGCTCTGCAGTACACCAGCTCAGCCCAACTCACATAGCTGATTCAGTTAGCATTAATATTCATTAAAAGCAATAATGAAGTAACATTAACCTGATTTAGAGCACTGACAGGTTGGTGGTGGCAACAGTGAAAGCTGGGAAGGAAACCTCTCTCTTACTCTGCAATGTGGATGTGCACCAGCCCTTAGCTCAGCAGGTCCTGCTGTTAATCTAATGCTGTTCATCCAAGAACAGTGAAGTAAGGGTGAAGTTCCACTTCACTCCTGATGACTCTGCACTGTAACATAAAGTTGTGGTTTTTCATGGACTAGATATGCTGCTTCAGTGGCGTACTGGTAACAAAGTTTCCAAATCTTAGTGCTTAGATGCATACTGGAAGTAAATTTTCTAGAATTCTTAGGTGATTTTGCATCAAGCAGCACCAAATCAGTCAAGAAATGGCTAAAGATGTGTTGGCATATTTTGTTACACAAAATTAGAAACGGTCTTTTCAGCCATTTCAGAATACTTCAGTCATGAATTCAAATCACATTGAAAAGGATTTCACACAATTGGAATTAACAAATTGCTTGGAATGTCCCAAATGGATCTCTTCTCTTCAAAGATGAAAATGAAAGGCAGTTATGATTATCAATGCTCATTTTATGCTGGGATTTATTGCTTACTGTGGGCAATTAGAGATGCAAGGTGGGAAAAACCATCATTTTATCAAGCAACCATTGCCAAGACCAAGAGTGTCTGGTTAAAGATTGAAGATAGCTAAAGCCTCAGTTGTGTGTACATAATACACAGTTTACTTTGCAGATGTCCCCCTATTCCTTCTCTTGAATGTTTCCATCCTTCCTGGTTGCAGAGAAGCTCTCAGGAGGCACCACACAGACTATTGCTGGCTTGCCTCGATGCAAGGAGTTGCCACCTGCAGCAGTCAGTGTGCACTGCATCAATAGCAGTGAGTGCTGAGGACAAATGCCTGCAGCCAGAGCCCCAGCTAGAACTTACTATAATAAACCCAGATTAGCAAAAGCACAACATGCTTCCTGAATGGCTTTGACAGATCATTTATAGCTATGTTTAAAAGAATAATTTAAACAGTGCAAGGGAATGTTCCGAAGCAGAGGAAGTTCACTCTGCATGGCTAAGCTACTAGAATGACCCAAACTAATGCTTACGTCTCCCAGACAGTCATTGGCCATGCTTCATAAACCAGCATGGGCTGCTGGCCTCTCCCAACAGTCACTTTAGCTATTCTGAAAGGTTAAACATCTGAAAAGCAATAAGGCAGGCAGCACTCTGTTGACCTCCATGCGAGACAACAGCCCTGCCTAGATGTAACACCTAGTATAGATGTCGGTACTGGCATCCAGGAAGGAAGGTATAGGTTCTTGGCATTTGACAATAAAATTCATCTTTGAACTGGGAACACAAACTTGTTATTATACACCAAGAGAGAGTTACTGGCCTGGAATAATTTCCCAGCAAAGAGTTTTGGTAAACTAGGAATTATTTCTTGAATTTCTGCAGAAAAGTTTGTGATCAGCTAGGCCAGTTCATGACAGCAATGTTGTCTCTTGGAGATTAGGTCACAGGTTCCAGTCCCAGCTCTCAAACATGTTTGTTTATTTTATTAGCTGGCTGTTTAACATTTAATCCATAAACGCTAGCTGGGGCAAAAAGAGGAATCCAGAATTCCCCTTTTTCAGGCAATTTTCCTGATAACAATATTAAATACTTGTTAGGTTTTTCATCCAGTCCAGTGGTTCTTCAGTTCTGTGCTGCATGTCAAAAAGGCTTCAAGGAAAAGAGGAAAGGTCTGACAGGTCCTGTGATCGTATGTACTTTGGATAATTCCCTGACGAATGGTTTGAACTTTTTTTTGCATATAGTGCTCATTCACTCTGTCCACAGGATCATGACCCCTATCGTTTGATCCAGGTGGACTATAAATTAAGTGATTTCTCCTTCTCTTTCCTGTTAATTAGTCAGCTCATTCCCACAGATACACCATAGGTCTATTCTGAATACCTTGATGAGTCTTTCAAGGAACCAAAAGTAAATGAAAGGATCCCAGTTTGCACTCAGGAAAGACACAGAGTTGCAGGAAGGAGAATTTGCAAGGCAAAACTTCAGGCACCTTTGCAATTTCACCAAATGATAACAAGACATTTGCAGACCTGAGGATTTCAGATATTTCCTCTTCAGGTGACATCTTAAGTGCTAATTACATTACTTTAAAAAGTCACTTGAGAAGTGATTCACTATGCTTCAGTGATCCCATGTTTCTCTGTCTCAGTTTTGTTGTTGCATACAGCTAGCAACATTTCCCTGCTTTTCAGTGAGGTTTTAAGAACAGATGCTGAAAAGTAGGAAGGGTTTGTGCTGTTAAAGATATAATTGGATGCAATTTTCTTCAGCATAGCTGAAGTCTGACTCTTGCTGCCACTGGGTTAAATTAGTATCAGCACAGAGACTCACTGGGAAACTGAGAATGAAGTTATTCTTCAACAAAGAAGGAAGAAAGCTATAAAATAAGGCAAAGGACAAGAAGATGAAAGAAGACCAAAGCGAAGGAGGAAATGGAAGGGACAACTTTATCCTTCAGTCACAAAGGCTCATATACATAGAAAGAACTCATTATTATAATGCTTGCTTTGAACAGATGACAAAGTTTCCTGCAAAACATACATTTGTGTGGTGATGCTTGAAGTGGGGGTCGGTAATTTTAGTTGGAAATATAAACACTTATTTTAGTAACTACATTGGAATTACAAATCAAAAATAATGCAAGATTTGTAAACCACAGTGCATACATTGGGATTGTTTAGGTTGAACTAAGAAAGTAAAGGGTAGCATCCTGCCACCTGAGATCACTCTTTCAGTATCTCAGTGCTGGAAAGATGCTGAAATGATCTGAAAGCAAATTCTTTCAGCTCAAAATTCTTTCAGCTCATTCTAGTTGAGCAACCAAAGAGAGAGAGCTTGCATGGAAAGTAGGTTTTATTATTTCTCAATAAAGGACTTGAAATTGAGAATAAGGCTTAGGTCCTGCATTTGAAAGACAAACTTGAAAAAAGTAGAAAGCCACCTGTAATAATAGTGCTGGGGGGAGGGGGGGGGAGGGATCTATTCTAAACTAAACTTTGGACCTGTTAGTCCAGACTTGTTTTAATCTGAAATTAGATCAATCTTCTGTAAAAGTGAGATGTGTGCTTCTCTGAGTTGCATTACTTCCAGGATTCTTTCTCTTTTTAAAGTAAGGAAGTCTGTAAGATGGTTCATCTGATTTAAGCTATTTTACTGGAAATCTCTGCCATATTTTGACAATGTTCCAAGTGTCACTTGAGATATAAATAGCAGAATAAACAAACATCTGCGTAAGCAAAGATGAAAAGTCAGAGACCAAGGAGATTGCTGTTGTTTTTGCAGTACTTTCAGCTTGCCCACTGTCATAGGTTTAGCCAAGTACACCCACATACCAAATGCTATATTATGTGACAAATTCATTACTGTCAGCAGCTAGATTTGGGGTTTCTTCATTCCCTGTTTACCTATTCTTAAGTATTTGTTCAGCATTTTCATTCTGCAAATAGAGAAAATTTTATGAAGAACACCAGCAGTGAAAGTCGGGACCTAAGTTGTGCACTGTATTTCAACGTGCTTTTATAATGTCTTTATCAACATAAGAGTAGCTATGTGTTTAGGAATTACATTTCAAAGGTAAAATAAAATATTCTTCTCCCTCTAAATCTACTCTTATTCAAGGCTCTGGAAAGGGAGTATTACTTTTATCCAATATTTGCATGTAAATATTATTTATGATAAAATAATGATCAGGTATAAGACTCTCTGTATGAGACATTTGACTATGCATACTACTTGGGCACATCTTCCTGACTATCAGCACAAAGAAACAGTTTATTCTGCATAATGAAAGCCAATAGAATAGAATAGAACAGAATAGAATAGAATAGAATAGAATAGAATAGAATAGAATAGAATAGAATAGAATAGAATAGACCAGGTTGGAAGAGACCTTCAAGATCAACACATCCAACCCATCATCCAACACCATCTAATCCACTAAACCATGGCACCAAGCCCCCCATCACGTCTCCTCCTGTCTTTTAATGATCTCTACAAATGCAAAAAGTTAAAATGTATTTACTGATTGATGAATAAATTGGCTTGAGGTTAAAACTTCCAGTTATTAGTATACTGAGTCAAAGTTAGCTTTTGTTGGTTGGGTTTGCTTTGGGGATTTTGTGGGGTTTTGTTTGTTTGTTTGCTAGTTGTTGGGGTTTTTTTGTTGATTTGGTGGTTTGGGTTGTTTGGTTTTGTTTTGATTTGTTGTTGTTGTTGTTGTTGATTTTGTTGGTTTGGTTTGCTTTGCTTTGCTTTGGTGTTTTTTAGGGTTTCAGTCTATGTGACCGAAATATTTAGATCTGCCAAACATTCCATAGCTCTGCTCTGGAAGATGGTTTATGATTCTTGCCTAGAAGGACCAAAGTGTTTGCTGAAAGTACTATGGAGAATCACATTCATTTAATGCATTTAAATTAAACAGAAAATTGAGCTGCTTTAATTTATTTTATTGCCAGTTTCAATAGTGTAGCAGCAACATTTGAAGGTATTGAATAGGTATTCTGTCACTAATGTGCAAAGGAAGTTAAAGTATATTTTAAAGATTCTCTGTCCAGAAGTAATTTTTAAGCAACTCTGGAATTCTTCTTATTATTTTGACATTATTTATATCTTTTGACTGATTCATTTCAGTGGGAATTGCAATTTATCCTTTAAAAGTGCCTGTCCTATTTAGGGTCCTTGCAGTTCATTTTCAAACTTGGATGTAGATCTGCTGTTTCAGGTTCTCGTGTCAACATTAAAGTGATTCCTTTTTAAAGTCCTAATCTTTCTTTTTTTTTTCCTAAGGGATGGTCACATTTGTGAATCCTGTAAGTTTGATTGCAGTCTGAAATTTGAGACAGCTAGTATAGGAACACTTTTTCTGCTACAATTTCACCATAGTTTCATGGGATGAGCTGAGAGAAAAGTATGGGACGCCAAAAACATTTACTATATTGGAGAAGAAATTAGAGCTTTTTGAGCTCTTTTCACGTATTTGTGATGTTTGACCTATAGGACATGAGCTAATGGATACAAAAGATGCATAGTCAGCTAAAACACTTAAAAGGATACAGCATATCAAAACAAGATGGAGTTGCTCTGTTGCAATAGTTGAAGTAATAGAGTAATATGCCAGTTACCAGGCTCAAGGTACTGTAGAGGGGGAACAGTTATCACCATTTCCATATGACATATAATGAGATCCAACTTGCCATAGCCACTCACACAGGATGAGTTAGCATTAAGTATAAAACACAGGTCTAAGAAAATAATGCTTGTGACAAACTGCCATTGTAGCAAACTGCTTACTCTCCAAAGAGTTAAGACAGGGAAGAAGGAGGTGAAGAGCAGTGCAGTAAAGGGACAGAGGAGAAGCAATGTAAAGTGACCTCCACAAGAAAATCCACTAACCAAATGAAACTCAAGAGTTCTTGGACACACCATTGGAGTCATATTCACTTGATCTGCAGGACTTTCATGGTACATCGTGGACAGATGTATTTTCCTAAATGCTCCAGTTCACATTCATAGCATTGAATATCCAGGCCACTAGGTATTTTAGTATTTATCTTCTCAGATAGTAGTAGGCAAGAGCTTTAAGAGATTATAATTATTCTTCAAAGTTCTGTAGATGTAACTATTTACACTCCTGTCTCCACTTCATTGTCAAGAACATTCCTGTCTCCTTAAACACCAGTGCCATATTTCTCCATGCCACTTTTCTTATGTGGAAATACCTTCATACAATTGCAAGACTCCCCTCAAAGTCTTTTCTTGACAGAATATTACAGTGGTTAAGAAACTGCTACTCTGAAGTCTTAAGGCACAAGAAATTGTACAATTAATTTATCTTTAAATCTGTTTAACCTAGAACATAATTGTTGCATATAGTCACTTAAATATGAGAAGGCATTTATGTGAAAAACACCGACTCAGAATTTCTCTGGCTATCCTGGGCAGGTTAAGTCACTGAGGAATGGGGAAAAAAGCTTCAAGAATAACTAGTTACAGAAACCTTGAAGAAAGCAGCAGTATGTACCCTACTCAAATCTGTCAGGAGAGTATTCGTTTTCATGTAGGAGTCTAAGATTAAGAGGAAATGTGGAATGTTACTGGGATGTTGCTTCCAGTTCTTGTAATAGCATTTGGTAGCATTAAGAGGAAATGCTGTTCTCTTGAGTATTTTTTAAGTGTTTCAAATATTTTTAAGCCCTTTATATATCAATGTGCACCATGGTTTTTTTATTTCATTTGCAGCAGCCATCTATCTTTTAAGATTATCATATTTATCATAGTGGCATATGTTCCAAGACTCTTGCTTTGTGGCTGGGGATTTGGTTAAAACTTGTGAAAGTGTTTTGTTCTTCAATACGTAGTCTGAGCATTAAATACCAATATAGCCCAAACATTTGGACCTATTAGTATAAAAAGAAGACCAGAAAAATAAAGTTATGGTGGACCTCTTTCTCTAATGTAATTATCACTGTTTCAGGCAGAAACATATTTTTAGCAGTGCGCATGGCTCCTGACTCTCTGATAGCTCAGGTCCATGAGGGGTGATTTTATTGCTCTCTACAACTACCTGAAGGGTGATTGTGGCCAGGCAGAGGTTGGTCTCTTTTCCCAGGCAGGCAACACCAGAACAAGAGGACACAGTCTCAGGCTGTGCCAGGGGGAGGTTTAGACTGGATGTTAGGAGGAAGTTCTGTACAGAGAGAGTGATTGCCCATTGGAATGGTCTGCCCAGGGAGGTGGTGGAGTCACCATCATTGGAGGTGTTCAGGAGGAGACTTGATGGGGTACTTGGTGCCATGATCTAGTTGTTTGGGTGGGTTGGATTGGTTGATAGGTTGGACACGATGATCTTGAAGGTCTCTTCCAACCTGGATTTATTGTACTGTATTGTATTATTTATAGATATATCCATTTGTTTAAGACAGGTACAGTAGTATGGAGAATCTGACACCTAGTGTAGACTGTTAATGCTTCATGTAGAAGCAGAGCAAATATGTGAGATTTGCTTTCTGAAATATCTGCCCATCTTCTGTAATTTAAAATATTTATTACTGTGACCTTTTATTTTTGTGTATTTCCCTTGAATGTCTGAAGTTCACATATCTGTGCAGCAGACAAACTTGAGTACCTCACTAAAAAAAGCTAAACGTTTTGCACAAACCAGAAGCATGTCATAACTGAGAAAGGAATCTTAATATTCTCTCTTCTCAACCCTTAATGTCATTACACTCCCAGCAATGAGGTGCTTTATGTAGGGCTTTGATTACATTGGGTGAGAAGGGGAGGTAATGGCTGACGTGGTTATCACTATACTGAGCTTTTCAGCTATTATCTCTTCCCATCAAATGCAAATCGCCAACCATGTTATGATTTTCTTCCTTTCTTATTCTATATATTGCAGTAAATTGTCTGAGACAGTTTAAGGAATCAGAATTTTGGATGTTATTTCCTTTCACTAATCTTGTGACACAAATTCAGCTCAGCTTAAATCAAGCACTCAGGCTGAGCTTCCTGTTTTGCATGATGATCTGCCAGTTGTCAGCAAAAAAGGTGGATGGAAAACAAAACCAGTATCTCAATATTTGAACGCTTGTTATTGTAAATAATTGCAGTAGTGCCATAAAGCTACTTACAGAATGAATATATACTATAGGCATGCTGTGCCTCTAAAGTGCTTACACTGCTACTTAAAAGTAAATGAAAGACAGAACACACCAATGCGACAAACAAGGAGAGGAGAAATGAGATATAAAACTCTTACAGTAACATAAATATTTATAGAGCCCCTATAACTAGAATTATCAATAGCTAGATTAATAGAACAGTATTTCCAGAAAGAAGCTTTGATAAATGTCACATGGAAAATGTCATGCTGTGTCCTGTCACTGTCTCAATCTGACCTGAAGTCCTGAGATGAATTGCAGTCAAAAAATTCCATCTTTTTGTTTCTTATAGTCTTGTTTGTATGACTATAATTTGGTCTCGGTTGACTTGAAAACTGTTCCAGACCACCATGAAGTGTATGAAGTTGATAATACAAAACATGAAAGTTTTGCATCATCTGTTTCTCTATGTGATTGTTTTGCATAGTCTATTTTTCTCCATTGCCAGGCACTAAGATGATATTATCAGTTCCAAAAACACAATGTACCTTTGCAAGTTATAGCACCTACCTCACAATGATGGAGCCAAAGAGTTCAGTCAGTTCTTTTATTTTATTTCAAATAAGGAACAATCTTTAGGGAAATAAGGATGCACAGATAAAATGAGCTAGTTCCTCCATCTGCCTGAATAAGTGCAATTCAAAAGTTAAAAAGTGCTAACAAAATTGGGGAATTAAAAAAAAAAAAGGCATTGAAAAGTTGTGGAACAGAGAATAATCTCTTTGTTTTCTGAAGTCAGCAAGGGGCTCAAGTGTTTAGAGTATATAATGTGAAATGAGCCAGATGAAATAATTATTTATCATTGGCTAGCACAGAGTGAATTTTAAGTGGAAAGCAATTTCAATTAACTAGTCATGCTACACTTACCTGAGGTTATATTGAATAATCAATCATGAAGAAATGTTATTCGCTTGCTGTTTATGAGCCAGATGGTTCTAATGCTCACTTTGAAACTAAAATGAATTTAAAAAGAGAGGGGGCAATGGCAAAACTTACCTCCTACTGCAAAAATAAGAAAGCAGAAGTCAGTTGCCAGTGCTGATGTATAATTTAAAAATATTTGTGAGAGATGGATTATGGCTGTTGGCATCTAATATCAGGAAAAAATATAACATTATCTTTCTAGACCTAGTCCATGGCTGCTTTTATAGTCAAAACTGTTCAGCTCTCATTATATTACTGCAGGCTATGAAAATGGAAACAAGTAATTAAAATGGTATGTAGAGGGATGCATGTAGATACTCTGGTATTACCTCTTCTTATGCTGAAAGACGGCCAACAGACACCTAAGCTTTCGTTTGTACAACATCATTTTAGTATCTTTCACTTGGAGCCTAGAAAAATTTCTCTCCCAGAGGGGAATCAAAATTGCACTCCACCTAGAACCACTTTGCAACGCAGCTGCAAGGCATTCAGTCACCCAGCTCTGGAACTGCACTGAAAGCGGCAAGGCAGTCAGGGACAGTTTTACATAAATCTGCTTTGCAGCACCTATTATTAGACAAGGTGAACAGCTGAGACCACTACCGAGTGCAGACATCATGACTAGTAAAGATGAAAAGTAGTTGTGCTGTACAAGGACAGTAACAGATCACATCAAACCAAGCCACGATCCTTCTGTCTCTTCACCACACCATAAATGTAGCTGCAGGCACAGTCTCACCCTGTATGTCCTTCTGGAGTATGATAGTACCCAGATTTTTTCAGGAGGGACCCATGATTTTGTGTTCCTCTTGAATACAAAATGTGTGTGACTAGCTAACTCACTCCTTCCCAGATTCAACAACAGAGTGTCCGCAGAGTGGGATTAATGGCAATTTCCTCTTTATCACTGAAGGTGACATATCAGACCTGATCCCTTTCCAGTCTCTCAAGCTTCTTTAATATTCACCTTCAGAATTTCTGTGTATTGCCTACATTTCACTAATTACATATATTCGTAGGATGGACTGCTGTTGTTTACAACTTGCCTATAAAACACATCAGAGCACAGAATGTAATTTGTTCTGGCTTTATAGTTGCATAGTGCAAAGAGCTTTTTGTCTCCAAAACCCTAACTCTAGGATCTTTTGCAATACAAACAAATATCAATAGCAGTCATGTTTTGGAACATGATAATTGGAACAGGATAATTGAAAGCATTATTTAAAATTAGCTTACTTTAAGTAATAAAGTAAATGCATAATTGCATTAATTTGTTTTAATAGATATGCACATAAACATACAACAAGTCATAATATTTGTAAAATATCAAAGATAAATTCTGGTTTCCATAAATAAAAATTTTCCAAATACCTTGAAAGGAATTGCCCATGTGCCCATGTAAGCATGCATATAAAGATCTGAGGAACAACTGCATAGTAGAAGATATTATTTTCAGAAAGCAGTAGACATTTCAAATATAACCACTCAATCAACTTAAAGTTTCAAAACACTTCATAAAAGCTAGTAATCATATCTCAGGTATACTGAACTCTTCATCAGAGCAACCCAGTGTCCTTTGCAGTAATTAATTTTATCTCCCGAGACCACAGTGAGGTAGTAAGATATCACAGAATCACAGAATCACCAAGGTTGGAAGAGACCTCAAAGATCATCAAGTCCAACCTGTCACCACAGACCCCATGACTAAACCATGGCACCAAGTGCCACGTCCAATCCCCTCTTGAACACCTCCAGGGATGGTGACTCTGCCACCTCCCTGGGCAGACCCTTCCAATGGCTAATGACTCTCTCAGTGAAGAACTTTCTCCTCACCTCGAGCTTAAACTTCCCCTGGTGCAGCTTGAGACTGTGTCCCCTTGTTCTGGTGCTTGTTGCCAGGGAGGAGAGACCAACACCCTCCTGGCTACAACCACCCTTCAGGTAGTTGTAGACAGCAGTAAGATCTCCCGAGCCGCCTCTTCTCCAGGCTAAACAATCCCAGCTCCCTCAGCCTCTAATATTTATCGTTCCCTCTCAAATTCTGAGAAAAGTCAACAGAAGTGCCTCTTTTCAAGGATGCTGCAGGTCATCTACAATGATTTTGTTGGGGTTTTTTTTGGTAGCATCTTTATTAACCTCAGACACTCTTAAGTTGTGTTTACCCACTGTGCATCAGCATCAAGGTCAATGGAAGGGTGGTGCTAACAGAGGCAAGATGTGTTACAAAAGGAACTGAATCTTGTGAAACAGAGAAAAGCAGTTTCCCAAGATGTGCTAATGGGAGAAGACAGCAGCTGCATCCCACATCATATGGTTAAAGCCCTCCTGCCTACAAATGTCTTCCTAATTAAGATGCACTCAGTTTACTGACATAGTTATTATGTGTCAGATACCATTTATCTCAAAACTACTGCAAGGTTTTCAAAATACTGATGAAGGTGTAGACAGCATACAAGCAATATAGGCTTCATACATGTCCTGCACAGTGTGTTGTATTGTGCTGAAATAGCTTTTGTGGTATAACAGACCTAGTTATTTTCTTCTCAATCCTGCCAGCATGTACTAAAGGAATGACTTGCACACATCAGTAGTGTTGCTTATCTGCTTACTGTGTATTATTGTTCAGCTGGCGCCTAACATGGTAGTAACAGGTACCAAGTAACTTACAATTAATGTGCCCAGTGCAATAAATGTCATAACAGCAGGAGAAATGTGTCATCTCTTACAACTTGTTCAGCCAGAACTTATGGATTGCTTTACAGAAACCAACTTGATGAGACTACCACCATGTTTCATTCTCCATTTGTCCTTCTCTGCAGTTGTCTGTGACTACCACAAAGAAATGCCAGCAGCATTTGGGAGATGAAAGGAAAACTAATCTATACATTCCTGATATTTCTGAAAACACTGGTCTGTCACTTGCTTATCTTCTGCTGTTATCTGTCATCACAGCTCTTCCCAGAAAGTTTCTTAGGGAAAAAGCAGGCTTACCTCACAAAATAGCAGGTCCCAATCTTCAAGTTGCTATCTAAGGTCACAGGCAGGAAATATATGTGTTAACCAGTAATCCTCTCAGGGATAAGGATTCCCTCCTGTGACTGGATACTGCAGGGGTTCCAGTGGCAGAAGTCTCATTTGCTTTCCCTCTCCCATTATTCTGTTTTCCAAGAATGGAGTCGTAAAAATAGTTATAGATGCTTACAAAAACCTTTTGAACACTGCTGAGTCAATAGCCGATATGACCCAAGACTCTGCAAAGGAGTGAGGGAATGTTTCTCGAGGCAGTTATATTAATCAAATACCTTTACAATACAGTATCTTTGGCTTAAGTCAAGGTGTCTGGTGCCCAAACACCGTGAATGGCCTAGTTATATGAGATTGACTGTCTGAAGTTGTCACATATTTTTCTCCACTCCTTTTTTAATCAGAATAAATCTATGCAATTGGTACAAGTTTCTTGCAAACTGGCACTGAAGAATCATTGATAAATGGAAGAGACTTCTTTCTCTTCCTGTTCTAAGGTATGTAAAGCCATGATAGAATGGATCACACTATGAATTTAATAATAAGTCAATAAATAAATAAATCTGGAAAAGTGGTGTGGAAGCTGACTCTCAACCAATCCACTCCTGGCTCTTTTGCAGAATTCCTTCTAAATTATGGGGGAAAAAAAAAACAACAATCAAAAAACAAACAACATTAAAAAATTAAAATGTGTATGTAAAATGTGTAGTTTCTCCTTTCCCAATACCTCCTGTCAATACTATCATTACAATATTTCCAACTGACAAATAATGCCAATAAAGTGGTTTTGGTCCAGTATCTATAATTGATACTACAATATGTGTGGAAAATAACACACATAATGAACACCATATACATGGATGTGGTGAAATAAGGCCATCATGGACTCAACCAGCTTATTTCTACAGGTCATACTGAATCAAGAATTTTCTCTGCTATCAGACCAATTTACATGAACTACAGAGAAATAATTGAAAGGGTAAGTGTGAGTAGAAGCTAACCTGTATGCATTTACTATGTCAGTTAGTTAAATAATCTGACACTCACAGATGAATATATATCTATTTTATGTGTATATACATGACATATGTGTACAAGTATATACAAATAAAACAAGCTATAGTAAGTCAAAATCATCTCTGACTTCTGTGGTGGGTATTCTAGTCAGAATACTCTGATATGCTGCCTTTCTTAAACTCTGCTTTCAATTTAAAGAGGAGAAATTATATTGCTTTCCAATGGTAAAACTTGTTCAGACCTTTTGGATCCAGGAAGGGGTTTGGGACTTTGTCAAAGCAGTAATTTGGTGCAAGCCCATACACAGAAATTCAGACAAAAAATGCTCTATCAACAATGCAGTATTCCTGTCCCTTGAAGAGTAACTGTACTTGAATTTATTGAAATCTGAAGGTGAATCTCTGGGAAAAGATAAGAAATAACCTTGTCCTGAGAGTTATTTATAACCCTGAAGGTATGGGGACAAATCCAAAGTGATCTTAAAAAAAACTAGAAGAGCTTTTCAAAGAACTGAGCTACCTAGATCCCAAAATACCACACTGTAGTCACTTGAATTGGAAGCATCTACCATCATTTCTGTGGCAGTAAGGAAATGTAAGTATGCTGACAGTCTACAAGACATAATTGAGTATTCTTTGAACTGACCATATAAATTATTCATATCTTCCTTCTATAATCCACCTGATCCTTAGTTCTGAAGACAAAAGCAGTTTGAGATCAAAAATAAATTAAATATTCAATACACAAATTCAATACTATTACTATACTACTTGCATTTAACCTGACAAGTCGTAAGGTAAGACTCATTCTTTAGCACAAACCCACAAAATTTCCTGTTTCTACATCATCTGAGCACATTGCTCCACAGTTCTCAGAGAAACGTGTGTACATGTATAGAGATCAGTCTGTAATTAATTAATAAGGTGTTTAGATAGGATAAACCCAAAAGTGTGGCCTGTGAGAAAAGGAACCAGTTGTGTATGGTCATTTCTGGGCCTTGATTAAAGAAAGGTGTTACTGCTTTGCTACAGATGCTCCACAACAGAATACTTCCATAGCAGAAGAGCTGTCCAAACAGCTCTTTAAATACCACCCATGATTTTTCATTATTAATAAAGAGCTTTATGGGAGACTTATATTCCCTTCACCACCCTCCTAAGGTTCTCCCTGCCTAAATATATCTATATTTGAGTTTAATGTCTATATTTTGACATAGTCTCCCAATGTATTTTCCACAAAGAGACCTTGGTCCTGCTGTTCTCAGTGTGTGCATGCTTAGGCTCAAGATTTCCAGTTCCCATGGCTGAAAGGATTTTGTGTCTGGTTCATGTCACTGTTTTTCAGTGAGAATTCACCTTTTTTTTTCCCAGGCTTTTCCCAGGTAATTTCAGCCTGAATCCCTTGCCTGACTCTTCTGCCTCTCTTTCAGGAGACTTCCCCAGCATCCATACTGAGAACTCCACACAGGCATGAATCCAACATCTAGTGTGTCGCCTTTCATCATGCAAAATGGCAGCTTGGGGTCTTGCAAGGCACTTTATCCACACACTTTATTTAGCGGCCTGGGTACATGACTTTGTGAGAGAAATCAGCTTTTCAACTCTTTCTGCATGCTGGCTACCAGGATAGGACCCTATCTTCACACAGATTAGGGCTGACAATGCTGTAATTATGTCCAAGACTTTTCACTGTGGTGCATTGACTATTTCTAGAAGAAAGCTAAGTACCATAAGGAAAATCTGCTCACCCAAGACAACTGAGGTTATGGAACTTAGCAAGAAAAACTCAGATTCAGCTCTCTGTTAGAACTGTCATCTATTGAGTAGGAGCTACTCATAAAACTGAGTGCTTGTCTGTACCTTCAATAAAAAAGACAGATTATGAAAAGGGTAATAACAGAATGATTATGAGAGTTCCCAAATATTGCCATGGTCTCTGTAAGTATTATCCAAACATTCTCTTTGAATCTTAATGTTGGTTTGGTGATGTACTTCAGTCTGAAAGTGAATTCATAATGCTTGGCATAGTTTGTTTACCTACTTGACTGATTCCAGCCATCAGTCAGACTAGTACCCTTCTTTGTAGATTAAGTTTTGGTTTTGGATCAACAGAAATGTGTGCCTAGAAATCTCTGAGGATTCCCTGGGAGGCAGGTTTAGGTTGCATCACTTTCAGAATGAGCCTGCTGTGTGCTAGAAAGAGTATCTGAGTTACGTGAGTACCTGCTTTCCTTTCCAGGACTTGTGGGCTACTCAGTCTGCTCTAAGACCAATAGAGATGTTGAGTTGCTGGGACATGTCCAGAGAAGGGCAATAAAGCTGGTGAGGGGTTTGGAGCACAAGCCCTATGAGAAGAGGCTGAGGGAGCTGGGGTTGCTTAGCCTGGAAAAGAGGAGGCTCAGAGGAGACCTTATTGCTGTGTACAACTACCTGAAGGGAGGTTGTAGCCAGGTGGGGGTTGGACTCTTCTCCCAGACAACCACAAACAGAACAAGAGGACACAGTCTCAAGCTGCACCAGGGGAGGTTTAGGCTGGATGTTAGGAAGAAATTCTTCACAGAAAGAGTGATTGGCCATTGGAATGGGCTGCCCAGGGAGGTGGTGGAATCACCATCACTGGAGGTGTTTAAGAAGAGACTGAATGAGGCACTTGGTGCCATGGTTTAGTTGATTAGATGGTGTTGGGTGATGGGTTGGACTCAATGATCTCAAAGTTCTTTTCCAACCTGGTTTATCCTATCCTATCCTATCCTATCCTATCCTATCCTATCCTATCCTATCCTATCCTATCCTATCCTATCCTATGCTATCCTATCCTATCCAGCAGCAGACTGAGAGGCTATACCACCATCAAGGGACTGCAGGAGGACTGCAAATAAACCAACACAAACCAGCCAAATGCTAGTCACCTCATCAGCTATGATGCCTGCAGGGTGCCTGCAGAATGTCTGTATGATCCTTCTGTCCCACTGAAGCATCCCTCTTTTGCTAAGTTAGAATGGTTTTGTCAGAGGCATGCATTTCAGGTGAAAGCTGGCCTGGGAGCCACATGTTTAAAATCACTCTGGCTGAAAGAAAACTCAGATTTGGCTCTGCTGCTTCCTAGGGGAGCACTGTAAACATTAAGGTATTAGTTACAGTTAATTATTGCATAAAGACTGCAACCAGATATCCCATTTTCCTATCTTAACAATGAAGCTGTTAATGACTGAGCTACTAGAAATACTTTCATATACAGTTTGCATATTTTCATCATGTTTTATGAACTGAACTTCTTAAAGATTTGGGAAAGATGGTGAGATTCATACTGGATACAAGGCATGCAAAAATGGGGCTGGATCTGAAGTCCCTTTCAGTCCCATCACAGCACATGAAAGTATCAGCTGAAGTTTCATAGTTTCATAGTTTCAGTTAGGGCTGGAAGGGACCACAAGGATCATCTAGTTCCAACCCCCCTGCCATGGGCAGGGATACTCTACACTAGATCAGGCTGGCCAGAGCCTCATCCAGCCTGGTCTTAAACACCTCAAGGGACGGGGCCTCAACCACCTCCCTCGACAACCCATTCCAGGGCCTCACCACCCTTACGGTGAAGAACTTCAGTTCAGTATTGTAGGCATATGAATTTGAAAAGTTTAATCACAATACAAGACACCTTTAATGGTTTAATTACAGACAGTAGAACAGCTTTATTTTTAAGTCCCATGCAGTTCACAAAACAAATGAAATAAAGATACTCTGTGAGCCACTGATCCTACTATAAAATGGATATTGTGACCCTTCCCTCTTTTGTAGTAACACTTTTATTGCCTCTAATGTAAGTAGCATTTGCTTGGATAAGAGTCTATAATACTGTTCTACACCAAATAACAAGGTTGGTTTTACCTCAAGCAGTGAGATTTAAGATGGAGAATTCACTATGAAACACACAGGGGGGGAAAAAGCCATATCAACATTTTATTGGTGCTGAGGTAGCTTGCCTTATTGTGGAATAGTCAGCTGAGATATTTGCAGTTTGTATAGTGGAACTTTACATTTTTATTGAGATTTTAAGCTCAGGGAGCAAGGAAATAGCAAGCAGTAGCATTTACATGTCACAGCACATTCAGATTACACAAAGGCAACAACAAATGGCAGCAGTTACAACATGAGCATCTGCACAGAACGCGAAAGCTCAGGCAGTCACACAAGAACTGCGAGTTGTGCAGGCACCAGAAAAATGATGTTTAGCAGGTGACTGGGGGAAGGAACGTGTGGTTTAATGCTTGTTGATAGTGAAAGGTGGATTATTAGAAGGGGTATTGTCAGTAAGCTCTAATTGTGAACTGGTGACAGGATCAAATCTGTCACAGTTGCCCCCTTCACACAAATTTTTGGTTATGATTTTGGCCATTAAAGATGGATTAGACAAGTCTGCTGGACATTTGAATGGGAGGGTACAGCTGTGTCTCATCAGGTGCTAAGGAAGATTTCACCTGACTGAGTTTATGACAGGTTCAGCCACAAATGGGCCCTCAAAGAGACCAATGATGTTCATTATATAAGAAAGACAAATACACTTTTAAAATCAAGGACAGACATCAAAAAAAATTAAGAGCTCAATGTATCTTACATCCCCCATGACTTACTGGAGAAGGAAACTCAAAAACTAAACAAACAAACAAAAAAACCCCATGAATTTTAATTTCTTGCTTGCTTTTGTGTTTTGTGTAAAGGAAATGATGCAGCTCATGTTAATTTAGTAAAATTAGCACCCACACTGTCTAAGCAGTAGGACAAGAATATGCAAAGCAGTAGGACAAGAATATGCAATTATCTTCGACGGCAGAACAAGAACATGCAATTGTTTTTCATCTCTTCTTTAAGTTGAAGAAGCAGCTGCAGATTTTAGTGTTTTTTTTTTTTTACTGGTAGTGCATTTTTGCTGTTTGGAAAACTAAATAAATGGTTAGAAATGAGCCATACAAACCTTTTATTTTTTTTTTTGTTCTTCAGACTGAGCTACACAGAATAAATATTTAAATGTACTTCAGCTCACTGTTAGTAATTCTGGATAAGAAAGAACATAAATGGCAAAGTTCAATTCTCACATTTACATACAATGTATCTAAAGCCTCCTCTCTTTCCTCTCAGCTCTTCACAGACATCTTTCATTATTGAGGTACATCACAAAAGGAGTTGGCTTATACATGCAAATATTAATATCAAACAGTTCATAAAACGAGCACTACAGAACAGCTACTGGGTTTTATTCACGAATTGTAGCTATAGATTAAAATAGATTCTGTAAGAGAGATATTTGCATTCCCTACTGTTAATTTAAAAAAAAAAATCATAATTAATGGATCAATTTTTTTAAAGCTTCTCATTAGATTATGTGTCTGAAAATCCACTTTGATTCCTGCTATGGAACCTGAAATGGAAATTTCCCTAAATTTACAGCCATTATGGATCCCTCTCAGACTAGAACTCATGCAAAAGTAGTCCTTTTTGGTATTCTTGAACACTTGCATTTGATCCCTACTTGAGTGAAGAAATTCTTTGGTGACAAACAGTAGAGCAAAGATGTAACACAGCCAGGCTTTAACTGTTATCCTACATCAATCTGTTCCTCTGAGAGCAATGTCACTTTAAGAACTCAGACATTTGAGAGCTCTGATGTAGTCAATGGGTTTTGCATAGGGATTATCTGAAAGGCTGCAATGAAATGGGGATCTTCATCATGCTGGTGAATGTAGAATAAAGCTGAGTAACTTGTCAACATATCCAAAATCCTCCAGTCCATCACCACCCACACAGGACAGGCCCTTGTGGATTACTAGAGCTTCCTTCAGTTTTCAAGACAAAAAGTGCCATTGGTATCCACATTCAACTGTAGTTGCTTTCATTACTTGTTTTTTTTGTTTTATTGCACTTGATATTTTTAAAACTGCTAGAAATTATATGGCTTGCAGAGCTGGCAGAACACTACTTATAAGTGCACTGCCATCTTCTGGAAGAATCCATCCAATTTTTCAGTCAGATGAATTAGTCAGTCCAGTTACTGTCCAGTATAGTGAAGATGTTGATTTCCAGGTATCCAACAGTACAGCTAAAAGCATTCTATTTTGATTTTTTATGCTCTTTTGCTTCATTTAGCTTCAAGAAACAACCATGATCATAAACTGCAGTTATGAACACTAACATATCAATCTGCTTATGAAAATCTCTGCCATGGCCAGAGAAGGCAAGAAATCACTGTAAAACATTCTTTTGAAAACACAGCATTCAAAATTTTGAACTGCTGGCTCTAAAATGTGTACTCCTATCCAACAATCCAAAGGAAAACATAAGGAAGTGGTTGGGTTCCACATTCAGTCAGAGATTCAGAGGTGGAGACATATTAACAAATCTTCAACAACAAATCTATTCTTTTATCTAATGATGCACACTGACCCCTGGAACAGGCTGTTAATAACCTGTTTCACAACATCTTCCATGCTTAGACAGGTCAGATGGAAATTAGATTCATGGAGGGGCACGTATCTCTAAAAAAATATTTTAATGCTGCTAATAAAAATCTGGATGCCTCAGATGAAAAGAAAACACTACAGTCTTCTGAAATATTTTGTCTAAAAATAATTCTGTTCTCTTTCATAGAGCACATGGAAAACACTGCCCAAAATCTCTTGCAGAAATCACAGTAATCTGTAAACTTTTTAA
Source organism: Colaptes auratus (assembly GCA_015227895.2). Classification (NCBI taxonomy): domain Eukaryota; kingdom Metazoa; phylum Chordata; class Aves; order Piciformes; family Picidae; genus Colaptes; species Colaptes auratus. Next base: position 1,099,785 of record CM037641.1, on the reverse strand, counting down.
GGCTAATGTATGCCAACACTCTCTTGCATTTCACAAGGCAGGTTAGAGAAGTCTGCAAGCCCTGCAGTGCAGAGGTAAGGAAGGAGAGAGAAGAAAAAGTTTATTATGTGAGTAAATGTTATCTGTTTAACAAACTTAAACTACCTCTTTTACCAAGCCTTAAAAATCTTAAGTAACAGTATATTTTGATGCTTCTATTGATGTCTTGAATGTGTTACTATCAGCTATACCCAAGAACACCACCAAAATGTACTATTGTGTAACTAATTTATGAAAAAACCAAACTCACTAGTATCCTTAACTTACCATCCTTCTACCCTGCCTCCTTTTGTTACAGACTAAAAGTATGTCATAGGAGACTTAAAAGGAATATATGCTAGTCAGTGCTGAATCTTGTATTTGCCATTTATGCTAATAACCCATTCCCAAGCCAGTTTATCAGTTCATGCACTCAGACTCTATCACTCTACCAAGAATTGCACTCATCAAAATAGATTTTAAAGCAAATGCCTTGTCTTGAATTGAAATCAAACAGCTACTACAGCTGATAAATGCTAAGGATGCAAAAATTTCAGAGAGATCAGTCATGACTCCTCTGCCACCACCTTGTCACAGCTCAGATTCTTACTAACACAGAACAAAGTTTCATTTGTTTAGTGGCTGTCTGCTACTAGCTGCTTTTTCCACATCTCCCTCTAACTCTGGCCTCCAGAAAAGCTCAACTGCTGCTCTCTGCCCTGTGTTTGGAGGGCAAAAGTCACTTACAATTAAGTAGGCTGCAATGATATTGTTTAATTAACTCTGCCCAGTCATGTGCTTTCAGACTTTCTGTTACCAAGAATATGTGTGATGTTCAAAGAGATCTCAGATAGCAGTACCTTTATAATCTGTGTTTACTCTGGCATTTATTTTGATCATTTTTAGGTTTCTAAAATGGGAACCTCTGGCAAAGTTTCAAGTATGAGTGTTAATTAATGATAAAGGTTGACAGATCCAAACAGCAAACTCTCCTACTACTATCTACCCAGTTAAAAAGACCTTGCAAAGAATTGGCAGTCACTATACATAGAGAGGTTCACTGACATCAGTAATGAAATTTGTCCTCAGTGCTCCCAAGAGAGCATATGCATACAAACAGGAGTTCACAGAAGGAGGCCTATGCTTTGCCTGCACAGTTCTTCCATGCTGAAAGTACCCTTCACAAAGTTTACAACATTACAGCAGAGAAGTGCCAAAGTTGGTTTGGGGGATGGAAGAGGGCTGGGAGTCAGAGAGTGGTTGATTTCTCTTTGAATTACAGTACACAGACGTGGAGTTGTAATCTAAGTGTCCACACTCACATCAAACAAAAATGAGACAATTCAATCTGAATGTGGTGTCAGATGCATTTCCAACATCCAAGCAGGTTTCCAGGACTGGCAATGAATGGAAATAATTTGCTGAACAGATAAAAATCAATCCATGGTTTTGTCAAAGCCAACAGGAACAAAGTAACAGAAAACAAAAATAGTATTTTTCTAATGCTGAATAGAGCTCTGCTATCCCACACTATGTTCAGAAAGGGAATTTAAAAAGGAAAGAAAAAGTATTTGTTGATACATTTCATTAAAAGAGGAATATGAAAATATGGTAGATCTGGTTTTGCTTTCCAGAGAGGATTAAAAAGTAAGCCGTCACTCCTCTCCCCTGGAAAGGTCAGTATGCCCTGTGGGAGAGCTTTAATATTCTCCTCTGTGTTGAGAGAAGATGCAGAAACCATGATGACTTAGGACACAGGACCATTCCAAAATCAGATTTATAAACATCTCCCATCCATGACGATCAGAAACAGAAGGACTGGAGTGGTCTTTGGTACAGGGATTATTAAAACCCACAGATTTTAGTTGCAGCTATCCTGGCTCCTTGATTTCTTCTGTAAATCCCTGGTCATCTTTACACCAACAGGAAAAAGCAAGCAGTTCTTCTAGTGCAGATGGTAGTAACCAAGTGAAATTCTAGGAAGATTGCAGTCTGTACAACTATTGCAAATTAATTTTCCTGTCCAAGGAGACAATTCACTTATGATGTCTCTTGGCTTCACCCTACACTTGCCAGTCCAGAGAATTTCTTTCCAGAAGTGCTTGAACAACTCCCTCCATTGCCTCACTCCAGTACTTCTGTCCTTTCTCTATGCCATCCTTCCAGCCTCAGCCTGGCAGAGACTTTCCTCTGAGCTTCCCAAATTCACCTTGGAGCTTTCCAGTGGGACACTCTCTCTGGCCACATACCACAAAAATGCCTTTGTTTGCCAATAACCTCCGAGGAACAAATAAGCAACCCTTCTCTGGGATGGGAGGAGAAAGCTGAGAGGACAAAGCCCTTCACTATTCTCCCACATGTGTGTTCTGTTAGAGGACTCAGGCTGGACTGTGTATTCTTCCAGCCTGAGTTGATTTGAGGTCTGCAGATTCATACTGCTGACAGCACTACATCTGTCTGTCCTTCGCAGCAACCAGAGATGCAGCTTTCTAGTCCACTCCTAACAATACCTTCATGGAAATTTCTAGAAGAAATAAAGATGTTTTGCTACAGTTTATTCTGAATAAATCTAAAGTCTACAGAATTTATTAAGGATGCACAATCATTTGGGATACAATGAAAATTCTAGGGTCTAAGAATTAGTTGAGCACCTCCTACCTGAATGTATCAAGACATGAAAGTGAAGCATCAAAAATCATTACATACTTAAGCAAAATGAGCAATATATTTTGGCTGATGTTTGATTTCATACTGAAAGGGCTTCATTAAGGGAAAAGTGTTTTGACTGAGTGGGGATAGCTGCTGGGCAGAATAATTCTTGACACCCTCAGAATTCAGAAATGTTATTTCAGACATTTACAGAGGCAAAAACTGAAACAGAGTTTCTAGCAAAGCAAGCAATCTAGACGAAAAATGACTGCTCACTTTCCCACATAATGAAATCGCTGACTTTCACCACGCTCCCTTTCCTTTATGATCAAATGATATTTCTGAATCAACAAGAGATGACCTGCAGTAACCATTCACAAGGGGCTAAAGTCATAAATAGATGCAGTCTCAAAAATATTTATCTAAAAGCAAAATAACTCTCAAAACAGCTGAGCAACATGATAGGTTTGTTTGGCACATATCAAAATACAAGGACTGAATCTTCCCACAACTTACAGCCTATGCAGTTTTCTCAGATAATCCATGCAAGGAAGGCAATAAAAGATTTTGCAGCTAAGATTATAAAAAAATCTGTTATAAATGTATATGAGGGCAGTGAACACAAGCTATCTGTATTTCATTGAGGGCAGAAATAAAAATGCAGGCCAATTTTATCATGACTTTTAATCAGGAGTGCAGAGTCATAGTTAAGCTCAGATCTCAACATCGATAGAAAACTCAATTGTATCAGTATCAACAAGGTCCATATAAAATAAATATCTACTAATAATGAGAAGCAACTACATCAAAAATATTAATAAATATAGAAAAGAATATATACATTAAAAAAAAAACTTCCTATAACTACCCAAATATATTGTACTGTAAATGAAATGTTATTAATGTGTTAATGAAATGAAAGCTACCCTCTATTAGTACAGAATTCTTTGAAGAGTTAGGAAGCAGCTGGAAACACCTATTGAGGGCACCTGCTGTCCTCCAAAGATGTGTGATCCAAAACATATGATTTTTTCAGTTCTTTTGTCAAGTTCTGCAACTGTTGTTGTGGTGAAGCAAAGTTCAAAGGTTTGCACTGGCCTATTAACTGATTCCAGGCTTGATCCTCCTGCCAATAACTCATATCTCAGGGTTGCAAGATGTTTTCTCCTTTAATCAAAGAGAAAGGACTGCAGGTCTGTGCAGCCAGTTAGTGTGAGTGCCGTCTTACTTTGGTTAAGAGAGCAGGGCCAAAGAGTAGGAGGAGGGGAGAAAATACTAGAAATACTTTTTTCCTCCAGTTAGGGTGCCATGCACGTATTCCAGATCAGTGGACAGGAGCTAAGCAAAAAAGCTCAGAGTGGCAAATCAGTATTTACACTGTGATTCACAGATTAACCACTTGCTAGTGGGACAGAGATGCAGTCTATTTCAGCAATAGCTGTGGAAGAAGCTGAACAGGTAGGCAAAGCACAGAAGAACAAGACAGCCATACCCTTGACTTTCTTCCATTCTTCTTTGACATTCAAACTTAAGAGGCTGCTTGAATTTAATGCATCTTGAAGCTTAATAGCACTTACGAGAAACAATTCAGGTGAGGTCAGCATTCAATACAATGAGATTTCATCATTCACACAGTGAACAATGAAGCTTTACAAACCACAAATATTTGGCACCTAGTCAGAAATTAATTGAAACATTTTGTTTAAATTTCAGGAGACATAGTATGACGTTCAATGATTATGTAGCTTTTATACTATTTATAAGGCACTCTTTGGACTGACTGATCAGCATGTCAAAGATATGCAAATGTAAGTAAAACATAACAAAGTTAGGCCCTGACATAAAAATTATAGAGGTTATATTCCACAATCTTGAAGCTAGATTTCAAGTAAGTGTAGTGCTTAGAAGTAATTTCACTGAACTTGTAAGTGTAAAGTGTGGTTGTTTCTGATATCAGCACACCAAATCAAATTATACCTGAAAAATCAATAAAACATGACCTAAATGGAGTCAGGAGGTTAAGGACAGAGGTTCAAAATATTAGCTGGGATGAAAATTCAAGCTGATGTATTCAAAGGAGCTCTGGGAAATCAGACTTTCATGCGCAAAGCCTGTTGGAAACCAAAATTTCCTATTGCCACAGAAATTGAAACACAACCAAACCCAAAACCTATTCTCAATCACAATGGAAGGGTGGGATTTTGAAATTTCCTATGGAAGAAAGTTTCCAGGGGAAAAAAATTAAAATAATTAAGAGCCATAAAAAATATGTTGTTTCTAACATATGAAACACTTTGTGCAGGTAAAGATCAGGATTTCATTTCAGTAGTTCAGCTCACCTCTATTTATATAAATGCTATTATCTGTATGATAACAAATATTTTTAAGACACAAGACAAACCTTGCTAGTACTATATGCAAATTCATGCATGAGAAATCAGATCACAAAGAAGATAATTACATATTTCTCAGTTTCACATCAACTTTCAAATCAGGTATGAAATGGAATTACTAGCATTTCCTTACAAAGGTGCTGCTGGGAACGTAAATCACACCTGTGTAGTGTTCCCATACCAAAATGTTCTATACTAATTGGGCAAGTATAGCCTTGACTTTTGCTCATGGCAGACAGTCACAGTATCTCCATTGTGCTCTCAAGGATTCTTTCACTGAGTAAGAACTTATTCCACTCTGCATTGACATGTGTTCTCAGTTTCTTTCTAGAAAGTCCATCTTTTCCACCAGTGAGACCATGGGAAAACATTGGTCAACACCATGAAGATATTACCTTCTCTCCTCTAAGATCAAGGCAGAGTCACAACCACAATTGAAATGTAAAGGATGAGCTCCATCATCTATCTGTTTTCTCCTCACAACGCCCTAAGTTCTCAGGCCAGGGACACCTCTGTGACACAGGTAGGTAGCTCAGTAAAGCCTTTATTATAGCCACTGAATCAGACTTTCAGTGGAGTAAATTTTCCTATCCCCAACAAACTGCCAAGTTATATGAAATTTTGGATTGTGGTCACAAGTACAGAGTCATTGACAAAAAGAGTTGAGTCTCCATCATAAGGACAGTAACACAGGGCCTTTTCAACTTTTCAGGCTCACAACTCCCTTCTACACAGTCAACAGAGAATAATTAGTATTTTAAAAGCTTGGTCACTTCAGCAAACTGAGATAATGAGCAGCTGGGGCTGGGCAAGGGGCTGCAGAGGAGCTGGAGGAATTCTCAACCCACTGCTACCATCACCCTTCATCTTCACTGCTCCTGGCTGGAGCTCAGCTCCTTTCCTCCCTAAATAGTACAGAAAAAAATCTATGCTTTGTCTTCTTGAAATAGTCTTTCAAATACATTAAGATTGCTCTACCTGCCCAAGCCTTCTCTTCTCTAGACTAAACAGCATAAATATTAAATAAAAATATTATAACAATCTCTCATCTTGAGTCTACCTATCCATTTTATTACACTACTTTTGCTTACCAGTCACTCAGCAGTTACTGGCTGATGCTAGTTTGCTTACTGGAAACAGCTCTACTCAAAACATATTCAACAATTATTACAGGAGAACATAAATATCCAATTATAACTATGACAATTTTGTCTCTGATCAGTCTTCACAGAGTCCCATCACAGGAATCACATGAACAGATGGAATCCAAGAGGCTCTTCACATGTTCTCTTTTCTTGTGCTTCATAATGAAGCTCTTACTCATAAACATGGCAAATTGGCTCACTTCCTTTCTCAGGATGTGATTTTCTTGTAACTACTTCTTATTTTCTGCCTTGAGTTCTCCTTAACAATCACCACCTGAGTGTTACATGCATCAAAGGAATGCAGTGGATCTGCAACAACAGCCAGGGAGGTGACACAGATTTTATTTTTTCTCCATTTGAATTCTCCAAGGAAAAAAAAGCATTTTTTTTTTCTCAAACTGGATGACAACCTTTTTTTTTATTTTTTTTTTTAAATGAATAGAAAATTCATTGAAAAAGGCTGTGACAAGAAGACCAACTTTTATTTCTGAATCCAGCCCGCAGCGGGTGGAAATTTTCCATAAAACAAAACAAACTGAACAAAAATAAAAACAAAACCAAAAAAAAAAAAGGAAGGAGGGATTTTTGGAACAGTGCACATTTCATTGTGAAATTTTCTGAGAGCCTCTTGTTTCCAATGAATGCTGCATTTCAACATATTCTAAAAAAGTTTCATTGTGAAACCTTTTGTTTCATGTCAGGCCAGCCTACGCTTAATTAGATGCAACAGAATTAACCCCTCGAGGTGTCTCAGATTATGGTGGGGTTTTTCTTAATTCTTATTATTTTTTTATTTAGCAATTCAGTTCAGAAACCAAATAGAAAAATCTGTTGTTTACTGCAATAAATTATCTTAATTTTTATATAAGCATGGCAGGACTCCTCCCCTTATACTAAAATGTCTTCTTTTTTTCACTTTTTTCTTAGGCTTTTCATTAAAAACATCTCATTTAAAACAAGTTGGCCAAAACTACAATCAGCTCTTCCAGCAAGACCTCAACTTTTTTCTACTTCTCTACAGTTAAGACACAACTTTTCCAGTAACAAGAGGTCATCTTCAAGATCATCACCTTATTTTTGACCACCGCACCCCCTCTAGGGAAGGAGTACATAGATTGAGACAACTGCTGTCCTATGTAACTTAAAGGCCAGAGAGGCAAAAAAAGTGCTGGAAACCAGAAGTGCTGGATGGCAGAATGGCTGGCACACGATCACATGAAACTGCAAGGAAGATCCTAATCCTTTGTAGCCTAAAGCCACTATTTTCCACCATGAGACTGATCTGCCTGAGCCAACCCAGATCCATTCCTAATGCTCTATGCTCACTTGCACTACAATACCTACAGATTTCTCTTCTTGCTGGAAGCAGGATTGGCTGCTGAGCCCTTAGGTACCATTGTTCCCAAGTGACCACAACAAAATGCTTAGCTGTCAGCTTCCCCAGTACTTGAGCTGCCTTCACACTGCCAAAGATAGCTTTTAATTAAGGTGTTGAAAACTGACAGGATTGATCACAGAGATGCTTTCCTCCATGCTGAGCTGTGTCAGATTCCAAACTCCTTTTTCAGCTACTTTTTTTGACCACTTAATTAACATGCAGTTCATCATCTGACTTGGCAAAAGTATCTCAATCTCTGTGAAAGGAGCCAGAGGTAGAAAAGAGTAATTTTTCCTCTTTTATTTATTTCTTTTAATGCTCAGGGGCAAGTTTCTTTTTTATGATTTAGTCCAACAAAGACCACTCTGATGACTGTAGAATTAGTTGTCCATGAGAGCCATTATTCAAATATTTTTGCTTGTCTCTGTTTACCACACAAAAAGCCACGCATTTTTCTTCTTTTTCTTCTCCATCCAAAAATAAATAATCAGTCAGCCCATGTAAGTCATATTGCAAGTGTTTTCTTGTGTGGTGAACTAGAGTTGTAATGGGGAAGTCACCTGCATGTTAAAGGAACTGGATACTGGCATGTGGGATAACAGGATTTTAGCAATACAAACTATTTCTTCCTCACTTCATTCCCTTCACTTTCTTTCAGCCTGCTAGGTGGTCTATGAATTATATAGCCTGACACATGCTGTATGCTTGAAAGGGGAGTCTGCATTGCTGAAGTTCTCCTGGATGCTATAAAATCCACAATGAAAATAAAGATCATAAAGTGAGCTAGACTGTCCCTTTCCCAAAAAGCAGGAGTCGAGGAGAGGAAAATCCTTGTTTTCAAAAAAAAGGCATCTATGCATCATGTCTTCTCTATAGACGTGGCTTCTGCCATCAGCACCTTTTCCCTAATCCATTACCTCCTTCCATCTGTTCACATTGCATATCTCCGCTGACTTAAGGACTGAAAAGGATTTCAGTGATTGGGGAAACTGGCATTGGATTGAGAAAGACATCGTCGATAGGGCACAGGCTGCTGCAGTCCATGTGGTGCAGCTATGTAGCAGAAAACCACTGGTGCAGATGCCATCTTCTTTCTATCCAACACCTTAAGCATACAGTATGCAAAAGCAGTGTGCCACATCCAGAAAGCAGATTCCCTACTGCAGTCCCCATAGTGGCCCTAAAGACTCTTCAAATGCTGAACTTTTGCCTACATTTTGTTATGCACCTCCCATTCCTGCCCTGTCATTACTCCTACAGCAAGGTAGAAGAGCCAGGGGGAAAAAAAGTCTTTGAGCCACTTTTCCCCCTCATCTCAGTATTTGCTTTCAAAGAGCCCCAGTGTTTTCCAATCCCTTTCCAAATACTCTAAACCTTCTTGGGATTAATTAAACATTGAATGGGACTCATAGAAGTTTTTCAGCTGGTAATAATACAGTGAAAGCAAGTCAAGAGAAAGCAACACTTCTGCTGCAAGTGTCCTTGGCAAAGATCCAACTTCTCACTTGCATATTTGCACTGCATTGCCTAATGGGAACACTTTGCATGCACCACACACCCCTGTAATGCAGCTCCTAGGCAAGTGCCAGCACGGTAGATTAACAAAGGTTGTCTTTGGTGCCAGACTTCTAAAAGCCTGCACAATAACGCTTTGACAGCTGTCCAATCAGTCTGTATGCATCTGGATATAAAAAAAAAATACCCAAAGCACTAGCCTCCCATTTACAGAGACAGTCTAAAAGGCAAGAGTACATTACTGCACCAAAAGCTGCACCTAGAACAGAATCAGATTAATACTTGAATTTCTCTTAACCTTTCATTCACTGAATGCAGCTAGAGCTTTAGTTTTCTGGCTTGAGATACATTAAATGTACCATATCTGTGCAGAAGCCATATTTTGCTTAGAAATGCTTGTGAGTTTTAAATCCATTCTCAAACACTGTAACAGTGTATTTGACACCACTGACAACTGAAATTCTGTACCTTATCTTTTCCTTCAGACTCAATTATCTAAAAAAAATCCTCCAAAAAAATATTGTCTATAATCTGATTCTTCCATCAATAGAAAAATATGCTAATGCAGAAGTGTGTGATGCCAAAGGCAAAATAAACTGTAAAAAATATTATAAATTATAAAAAAAGTCAAGCAGATCCTACCATTTCTCTTTCCACACCTGTAACTAGAGCTGATTTCAGCTTAAAAGTACCCAGCAATGAAAAATATTGCCACGGTTTTGGTACATTATGTTTTTGCCTTTAGGAAAACAAAACCAAAACCAAACAAACAAAAAAAGTTGGGACACTATGAAAAATTAATGTCCCGAGGGAAGAGGAGTGTTTACCAAAACAGTCATGTTCAGTTTTAACTGTCTTTGATTTCAATATGCCCTTCAATTCATTCAACACTCTCCATCACCACAGAACAGGAAGGTCGTTTCTTCATCCCCTCCTGAAATATTTACAGAGGTAAGAAAGAAGTGTGCTTTGCTTTCCACCCAAGATGCTTATGAAGCTATGCCATCAGACACCAGGAATTCCTGTGCACTCAGGGAGCATTCAAACAGCATTTTGGCACCATGAGTTATTTATCTACCCTTTTTTCCCCCAAAGATGTTCACAACCCAAATATACAAGACTGCAACTTCCAAAACCCAAAGAAATTATACTTATCTTGTGCTTGTTGCTACACCACTGGGAATAAAATGTCAAACTTACCTATTTGTCTGTCTCAGGACCTAAGCTAGTCCTCAAATAATTAATAAATACCCAAAGTCCTACAGTTCACAACTGAGGAGCAGGGAAAATCCTTTTACGTAAAATGCATTGCATTTGATGCTGTCAAAAAACACTGGACTGGAGAAACTGTTTTGAACTCTTTCACTCTTGTACTGTATGTGCAACACTGCAGGAACATCCAAACTCCAGTCAGGGTGAAAGGTAGAGACTGGATCACGTCTAGCAACTGGCTTAGAGAAAAGAACACACTGTACCTGCAATTCAAAGCCTGTGGGACAACATATTACTCCAGCTAATGGAATGTGTTCAAGGTTATATACAAACCTCTACCTGTGATTCAGTAAAAGCCCTCGGATAAACACAATACAGAGTAGCCTTCAAATGGCTACCACTACATATCTAAACCTTGAACTTCTTTGTTTCTGCTTTCTCCCTCTGCCCTCTTCTTAAAGGTTCAGGAGCATGGCAATACCAAACTCAGTGTTATTATTCTACTGCTTCAAAGATGATGTCATCCAGATGTCATTATTTTCTCACACAACTCGACCTTTCTAGAGATAGCTAGCCTCACATCAAGCAGTCCCCAAAGCTATAAGGGTTCCTTAGCCTACAAGCTCTGCCTAGAAGAGCTCAGCGTTAAGGGTGCAAAGGAAGAAAGGGAAACCCATGTACTGATGCTTGTGCACGATCCCTTGCTACTTCTCACCACCAACAAAGCTGTAAAATTACAGCAGCACTTGCAGCTAAATAATATTTCTGCAATTCTTCAAGCCCAGATGTTCCACATCTGTATTTCCAGTATTTGGCTCCAGTATTACATTTAATACTACTATTTACTATCAGATTTGCTATTACCATTACACGCCTCAGGAGCTCTGTCCTTTTACTCCTTAATTACCTGTAACAGCAATCAGCCTTTACCACAGTTACCACTCCTTGCACCAGCTTAGCTGTGCCAATGAGATGGGAGGGTAATGCCCAGAGTAGAAGTCAATAACAAAGTCTTGGAACTTGTCTAGAGACACACAGTGAGTTTTTCTTCTTCTAGATTGTGCTTGGACCATAGGCTCATCATGAAAAATTAACTAAAACTACTGAAGATATTAAAAACCAGAAGTCTCATCAAGTCATGGCATTTTGCTGTGCTTAGCAGAGATGCCACAATTATTGTGATGTGGGAAAGTGCTGAGATGGTTTAATGGCATCTGCTGTCTCTCGATTGACAGAGCATAAACACTTCAGAAATACAAGAAACAGCACTGCAGCTATAGAGCACCAGACAGCAATATTTACCAACTGCAACCAAGCTACTGCTATCAGCCACAAATTGCACATCTAGCCCAGGCTTATTCTGATTTCATTTGAGAAGTGTTGGATGAAGAGGTATTAGCAGCTTCACAAACACTGTCAGCTAATCAAAAAATATTAGAGCAACTCTCCACAGCTTAGTGGTTTTCTGTCACTTGCTCTAGATGTTAGAAACGTGTGGAAATGAATAAATGTATTAATACACAGCAGCCTGTCAGAAGCCCTTGGCACACTGCAAGCCCATATACTGCCTTTGCCAGTCAAATCTGCCTGATGCTCTCAGCATTCCCTGACAGTAGCCTATTTGCATGGGAATCATCATAGAGTCTGCTTTTAAATGGCAATATTTCAAATTGTGGTGCCTGACACTAATTTCTGCCTAACCCATAAGCAATAATTCATTTACAGGGCTGACACAGATGTGCCATTTTCTTTAGCTCACATTTACAGTCATTGATTTGAGCCAAGCCACAGCTTTTTGTACCGCCTCTAAGCGTGTTAATAACTGCTCATGTACACAGCAGGAGTGCTCGCTGATTTCATCTGCACTAAGTTCTACCTACTGCCATCCAGGTTGATGAAACATGCTTTTCTGGACTCAGAGAGACCCTTGTTCTGGGGCAGAAAACAGAACATTGGACCACACACTGGGTGGGAACGGGGGTCAGGATGACAGCAGAAGTGGATGTGAGGCAGCAGTGGGGGAAAGGGAAGACAGACACTGGTGGGAAAAAAAAGAAGAAATACAGTAAAGGCAGCTGAGGACTCCTCCTGTCAACTTTCTCTTTTTCTTTCTTCGAAGGTCCTCTTAGACTTTTGTCATCCCTTTTGCTTGATGGCTTCCTACCTTTCTCTTTCCTCATTCATATTCTTTGGCCTTTCCCCACTTTTAAGGCATACAATGGAAAATGGTGGCAGTGACAGAACCTGCTTTCAGCAAGGCACAAGCTGTGGGAAGTTGGGTGATGCCCACTGCCAGCTGGAAGATACTCAAACAGGAAACTGCAACACAGTTTAGTGGTGTCTTCCCATGCTACACTAAGGAAAGCCGCTGCAAAGACATGCTGCTGTGGAAATACTGGATATCACAAGCGAAGCATTTACCATCAAGACAAAGAAACCAACAATGTGCCAGTAAATTGTTGTGTTTAAATACAAACAAATCTCTCCTATACTAAACATGACACATGTCTGAACAGTAAGTAGCCTTCTGGGTGCTTTGGTGTCTGAAACAGAACAGCTGGGTGAAGAGAATTTAGGATGAATTTTTGAAGAGACTAACGTGGTTCAGGAACACAAAACCAATTGGACAATCTACCTTCTGTTGACACTGACACTACATGTCAATAATATGTAACTGTGTTCCAAGGAAGAAGGTAAGAAAGAAATTATCTGCTTCGACACTTATTACTTACTAGCAAATTCTTCTACTAAAAACTTTTACTATCAGGAAGAACAGGCAGTATCTCAGTATTTATCTTATCTGTTTTCTTCTGGCTCTCAAAACTGGTGACATTCGCTACTACCAATGCTTGTTGCAAGACTGCAGTTCTGCCTTGAGGGGAGGATCTTCTGGCATGAAACAGCTCACATCCTGCTCCCAGTTACACCTACATGAAGCCATGGTGCTGGATTTATTCCAACAAAGAAAACAGCAAACAATAATGTTTGTTTGCTTTTTTGAAAGGATGTAACTGGTCTGAAAAAAGCTGAATCTCATCACAGACATCAAAATAACATATAGTGCACAAGAAATGGATGTGTACTTTACCTTCTGGTATGTTCCAAAAGCACTCTTCGCTTTGCTGCAAACTGCATCTATGCATAAGAAAGTCAGAGGAACTTAAACAGTGTCTCAGCCTTAAGAATGATTCATATGTTTGATCAAGAGCTTATCAATATTATGACAAATTACTGGTGAGTAAAATTTAATACAAGGAGTTGCATACTCTGTGATCTTTGACATATAAAATGACATTCTTTCAGTAGCACAGTTTTTCAATTATTCAATACAAATTTCTGACAGTTTTTGTTCCATTACAATATTTTTCATTGCTTTCAAATTTCAGTGCCACCGTAAAATAGCTTTATATGGAGATTACCAAGAAAGTTTCTTTAAGCAGAGAGTAATTTTTATGCTGTTATTCTGCTGGTTCCTATTAGATTCATATGCACATACATGTTTAATATTTTACATAATTGCATCTTTGCAATGTTAACTGTTCAGTAAGTACAAAACACATTTAGGCTAACCTTCCCTTTTGGTATTCCTACACAAATTATGGGAAGAATTAATCTTAATTGTCTCTGAAGGATCACACACACTTATGTTACTCAGCAAGTAACAATTTTGAAGTTTATCTAAAGCTCAAAATATTCTTTGTAAGTCTCACAACACTTAGTGCACAGCAGTCCTGAAGGACATCTCTTCCCAAGGTACTGGTTGATCCATCCTTTTCTTTTTATTTCTCCATCTCAGAAAAAGGTTAGAGCTCCGTACCTCAGCTACTTACTTAATGTATTTTGCAACAGAAAAACTGGCAGACACCTGAAAAATCAGCCCTCTGCAGAAGCTAAAATCAGTTGCCATCTTCTGGTTTTACTCAGTCTTGAAGTCAGCTCCTACTGAGTTTGATCTGCCTGAACAGACACTCAGTAAAGGCTTCAGCATTCTGTACAGTAATAAAGCAAAGCAAGACAAAGAAAGAAACAACAACAACAAAATAAAGTAAAATAAGGGACCTTGAGAACTATAAGGTACTCAAGTTTCTCTAGCACTCCTTTATGCTAAGCTGAAGGGCTAGCTTTCCTTTTAAATAGCCCTAGAACATCCAGTTTGAACCAGAGCAGGATTAACTGGCTGCATAAGAAATCCCTGGAGAAGAGAGGAATGCAAAGAGCTCCAGCACTCTGCCAGGCAATGAGCACTGCTCCAGCCCATAGCACAAACCAGGAAAGCAGCCATCACCAACAGATGAGCTTCAGAAAAGGGAGCTAAAACAGTTTCATATACTGGTTCCACATGCAGTGCCCACCCTACATCTCTGATGAGTGATATATGGTAGAAGAGAACATTTCTGCACCTCTTTTGTTGCTTGGCATTACAGCCCTGGACTGACAACCAGTGCAAGATGCTGCTCATATTTGCTCCTACCATCAACACAGCAACTTCTAGCAAAGGAGCAGTGCTGACAGTAAGGAGCAAAACTTCTAAAGACCACCACAGACATTTGCTTCAATGCTCACAAAACAAAGCCTCTGGGGATGTCACAAGGGTGGTTTTAATTACAGCAGGATTCTCTCCAGGCAGCAGAATTGCTCAGGTTCATAATAGTAGAAGAGGTGGCTAAATGGTAAAGTAAGTTCATGTCCTGCTACACCAAATACTTCATCCTGGAATTCACAATTCAGGCCCTTTAGGTCACACTGGAGACATTGGGAAAAATATAGGCACAATGGGATTCATTTATTTTAACAAACTAAAAATGTATTGTGCTTTTGGAAAGAAATTCATAAATATTATGCTTCCATGGAGTAAAAACAGTATGTACCAATATATTTTCTACCCCAACTTAGGGCATGGGTTCACAACTTCAAGATTACATAAATGTGTTAATGAGCACAGTTTTACATGTACATAATTCCTTCTTTATCCTGATAATGTAAAAACTTCACTAACTTGTGAGATAGTTCTTGCATGTTTGTAATATATCTTTACCTGAAGAACAGCAAATTATAAAAGCACATTCTATATAAACTACCAGACTGCTGCAGGGGAAAAGGCAACCAATTAAACAAACAAACAAACAAAAATCCCACAAAACCCAACACTGATTTTACATTTAAAACCGTTTTCCTGACTTTTTCTCCCCAAAAATGCGCAACATTAGTCGTGTAAAAACTAAGCTACCATATGTGGCATATTTTAAAGCCTCATATAAACAATGAAGCTTTTATGGCATCCTCAGAGCAAAGAATGTCCAAATATGGCTGAGAGTTAAGTACCCTGAGAATTAACTGCTCTTAATAAATTCACTGAAGTTTGTACATCCACGTTTACCAAGAATCAGAAGAGAAACAAAGGGAAGAGAATGTCATTCAACTCATTTTCCTGTACCATTCTCTAAAGATGTGTTATACACACCCTCCATATCTTGAATGCTGGAGGCATCTGTTGAATCTTGGTCACTGACAACAATTCCTACTGAAGAAAGGCTAGAAATGAAGGAGTGCATCTTTTTTGCATACATATCTCTAATGTTAAAATAAGGTAGGTCATTACATTTCTCTTTGCGATCATTGTTGCATTGGTCTGGATCAATATCTTTTTGCTTTTGATAGTACTTAGAAAACTTATTGAAAATAATGGTGATTGGAAGTGACACCACTAGTATCCCACAGATAATGCATAGGGTGCCGAGCAGCTTTCCAGCAAGCGTGACCGGGTAAGTGTCCCCATAACCAACTGTGGTCATGCTGATGGTTGCCCACCACCAGCAAACAGGGATGCTGTGCAGTTCTGATGAGTCATCATCTTTCTCCACTGAGTAGACAAGCACTGAAAAAATAGATATCCCGACAGACAGAAACAAAAGCAAAAGTCCAACTTCCTGATAGCTATGTCTCAAAGTAGCACCTAACGACCGCAGTCCTACAGAATGCCTGGCCAGTTTCAGGATGCGAAATATCCTCATTAACCGCAGGATCTGAACCACTTTCCCCATGTTTTCAATATCTTCGCTTTCTTCTTCCTTTGTGTCCACAGCCAGCGTGGCATAAAATGGGATAATAGAGACAAAGTCGATGATATTTAGTGGTTTCTTCCAGAACTTCTTTTGACTTGGAGCAGCAATGAGCCTAATCACTAGCTCACCAGTGAACCAGATGATACATGTAATCTCCACAGCTTCCAGCACAGGGTCTTCAATCTCCCTGTCATTGGCATCCAGCCTTTGAAACTCTGGCATACTGTGAATGCACATGGCCACGATTGACGCCAGGACAACACTCAGTGATGACACAGCAATTAACTTGGCAGACAAGCAGTATGCAGGATTTTCCATTCTGACCCAGATCTTCTTTCTTATTTCACCAAAACAGAGATTGTCAAACTTTTCCAGCTCTTTATCAAATATGGATGAGTCTTCGTTAGAGGAGTCTATACTCCACCATTGCTCTTCTGATCCCAGTCTTTCTCAGGACCTTCTTCTTTCCGTTCTTGGTACCGGTTGCTGCAGCAGGAATCAATGAACAGTTCATTTATCCCCCAGTACTCTATTTCCTGGCAAAATGAAAAGACACAAAGTTCTTCCATGACATGAAGTTTACCTGTATAGTAAAAATCAGAACATACCGGAACAAGGAAGGATTCCTATCAAAGTAATACTCCTTGTCTGCAACACTATAATCATCGCACAGTTCCAGAATAGCCTCTTCTGAGTGGCATTTGAGAAGTTTCCCAAGTCTGGTATGTGGAAATCGGAGCAAGGTGCTTTGATCTACTGATTGCTTAAAGCCTCCCACATTCAAATTGATAAGTTCTGCATCTTTGCCAGGTCTGCGGAAAAATTCACCATAAACCATTTTGAACAGACGAGTTCCACTGCTGGTGCCCAATGAAATTACATTGAACCTGGAAAGAATAAGATTATGTTAGAATATTTAATTCAGTTTTGCTTTGTGACACATTCTTTCTTCTATCTCTGGTTACCGTGAAATGCTGTAACAAAACAAATCAAAACAAAAATTATAAATACTATTATTCAACACTTCACAGAAGCAAGCTTAAATCATTTGATAGTTTAACATAGCTTTAGCAAATCTGAAGGCAGTAGGATCTGGTTTAGCTCTCCTTAATTTTTTTAGTGTGGAGGAAGAATTTTTAATTCATCAGCACATCAGCCTCTCTTCTACCATGACACTGAAATTCCAAGTCAAGAAATAAATGAATTATGCAAAAAAGTCATTAAGATATAAAATATGTCAATCCACCACACATTGAGGACAAAACTTAAGGACAGGTGTCTCTAAATTATGGTTTCTGAAGAGCTGAATTGATTTATATGATGTTGCAATTTATAGTCCACCACTTGCAATGTTACCTGCTTCTATGTGGACTGCAATTACTTCTGCTGTCAAAGAATTTCTTTCTACAGTCAAGCACAAAAGAGTATTTTATATTCCTGAAAATATATCAAATGTGTATTTGAAGCTTTCCAATTCCTGACTTCAGATTTTTGTCCGGTACATATTTGAGCACCATTATTCCCTCAAGGTATTTTTCTACCCACTTTCCAACTTACCTGGCCAGTCACAACCCTCTTACAACCTTGGTCAGTTCCAGAAGCAATTCCTGTTCTGCCACAGTATAGCCACAATCATCATGATAATGCTGAGGAGTTGGTGTTGAAATGCCATTTCTGGAAACAAGAACTTCCAGAGACGGAATTTCCACAGAAATTTTGTCTCAGCAAGTAACTGTGGATACCTATAGAGATAAGGATGTTTCAGTGTGTCCATCTCCCTTATGAAGAGAGACTGAAATCCCTGGGGCTGTTTAGTCTTGAGAAGACTGAGAGGGGATCTCATCAATGTGTATAAATATCTGAGGGGTGGGTATCAAGTGGAGGGGGCCAAGATCTTTTCGGTGATGCACAGTAATAAGACATGAAACAACGGGTTCAAACTTGAACATAGAAGATTTCAGCCCAACATGAGGAGAAGCTTCTTTACAGTGAAAGGTGACTGAGCACTGGAAAAGGCTGCCCAGGGAAGTTGTGGAGTCTCCTTCTCTGGAGACTTCCAGAACCCACCTGGATGCATTCCTGTGCAGACTACCCTAAGTGATCCTGTTTTGGCAGGGGGGTTGGACCTGATGATCTCTTGAGGTCCCTTCCAATCTCTACTATGCTGAGATATTTCACCCTAAGTTAAATCATTCCGCTGAAACTGAGCTTAAAAAAGGCAGACACAGTTGCTAGCAAATAAGTGAACTTTTTCAAGATAATTTAACTCCTGATTTCCTTCTGCCTTCAAGCCAAAATTGGCAATTCTCACACCTGTCATGAGATTATACATAATTTCTCATCATGAGGAGAGCAATTTTTTTTGTTTGGCTTTGTTTGTTTTGTTTTTTTTTTTTTTACCTCTGGCACTTAAAACATTAATTGATATATACTAAGCTAATTTGCTCCAATTTACTATGGAAGTCAATGAATTTTAAATGTGACAAGAGAGCATTATAATTCCCCAGTTGTAACAGATGGGCTCATATCTGCAAAGAAATTGCTTTGCTGCTTTTTAATGGCTTGGGGGAGCTACTCAAGGAACAGACAATAATTTCTTTGCTCATATTTCAGTACTTCCTTCAATACCCCCACTTAAGATTCAAAGCTGTGACATGTTAGAGTTTGAATGTTTTTGCTGCTCCTCAACATCTCCTGACTCAGTTAATGAAGGTCATTATGTTTATATCTATTTCCCTGTTTGTAGCATGTGCACCATGACTGCATCCTGCTGTATGCCAACATGAGGAAAGAGCTCCAGCACTACTGTACATCAAAGAAACCCAAGCATTTTCCTCAAATAGGAGTCACTGTAGACTTTAATAAGTTCCAGAGGGGGTGGCTGGGATATAGGGCCTCAAGGCTGAACCCTACTTTATATTCTCTACAGTGAAGAGCACCTACTGTCTAGAGGAGCAGAAACTTCCTGCAACTGCCATGAAGCAAAGGACTTCGGTTGCCTTCTTACCACTCCAGTGCCTTCAAGATGGGGTGAGAACAGAGAAAGGGATCATTGGGAACCAAGGATGGGAGGGTTTCAGGCATGACAGGTTTTAATATGGATGCATTTTTCTGTTTAAGGGGAGGTTAAAAGGACTTTCTGAGCCATGACCTTCTTACCTCACCCTGTAACTTCCCCAAATGCAAAGATTTCTTTAGGTTTGTCACAAACTTCACTAGAGATCTACTCTAGTGATCTATTATTATTTTATAGTCCTTAATACAAGTAGGAACATAGGGTCTGATGCTATAAACCTCAAGTACTGCTTCTTCATAGGATTCATTCCAAAAAAAGCTACTGAAAATCTCATAGCAATCTCCCTGTGCATGAAAACTACTGACACATATAACACATGAACAACCAGGTCCAAAAGATGTTGATGTTATGTATTTGGTCTGGTAGTTACTTCTGCAAAACCAGACTTCTATCCAGAGTAAGCTGTATTTATACAGTGGGAAAAAAATGTTATTCTGAAAATGGGAAAAAGCATTTCTTTTTCTGGCCACACAACAACTCCATTTAAACAACTTATCAAATTAGTTTGAAAGATTAATATTACTGTGTTCACAGCCTACCATACAATCAAGATGAAGTTCTTGTTCTGCTAAGGCATTGGGAGCAGGGAAAAGAATCGTATGAGACACTCTGCTTTCTAAGCAAGATAGAGAATAATGCAGCTTTATGGCATGGTTAACTGTGTAGACAGAAGTCATTTTACACCTTAAGATGTGGTCTGAAGGCAGGTATTTACTGGCTAATAGAATGATTGTAAGACACAGTTGCTCCAGGCATTTTCCAAGGCTCCGCTTTTAGGAACAATTAAGACACAAAATAAAAGCACCCATCTTTACTCACAGATGAAGGGCAGCAGTACTCAGCTGATAAACAGTACCACACTACACTCATAATCTAGAGCCAAGATGTATTTAACAGCACTACAATTAAAAAAAAAAAAAATCATAAATTGGGGTGACTGGAGGTCAAAGTATATCCAAACCCAGAAAGACTCTACTTATTGATTAATTTTGGCATGTAAATTCTCCACTTCCAGCAATTCATTAAGATGAGAGCACTAGCAATGAAAGTCAGCACTATAAAAAACAGGCAAGCCCACAGATTATCTGAGTGATTCTGACCATAACAAAACCAAAGAAGAATGTAGCCAGAAATAACTCAAGAAAGAACTTAAGTGCTCAGCAAATCTTTAGTACTTTTTCACTTACTGTTGAGACAGCAATATAAAACCATATTGATTATGCAGATGATATTCATAATAGTGCCTCCATGTAATTGCTTTGTATAATAAATGCAGTGTGAAACAATTGATGGCTTTGTTTTGAGGGCACTGTAGTCATAATTCATGCAAGATACAGAAAGAAAATGGATTTTTGCCTAAGGCCATGGTCCAGAACCTGCTATAATACTGCTATTAAGTGATTTTCAGATTAAGGCAAGAATGTACAGAAAAGTTTCATGATAACTATGTCAAGAGGAGCGTCATGATCTGAAAAACATCTCATCTGACTTGCAAGAACCTTGATCTCTGAGCCATGGACTAGGACATTGTTGTGCCATGCATCATCAGAACAATTTGTGGCACTTAAACAAGTGCCTTCAGCCATAGGGGAAAGACCACAGATGACAACTGTCTCAGCACAACATGCTTTTTACTCATGGGAAGCCTTTACTCAACCAATTTTTTTACTCAAGGGTAAAACTGTGCTCAGCTGGAAATGATGTTTTCCTGGAGTGCCAAAGCCTTTGACATGAACATCCTGAGAACACAGAGCTACCACAACTTCACAGCTCTCAAAGTGTGACATTAACCTCTTTGATCTTCTACAAACAACAAGTATTCATACATAACATAATAAACTGCTAACCATTCCAAAGTACATGCTTCCTGCCCTGGAGAGAGTATAAGAGAGTAAGCAAACACATACCAGATGTTAGTTACTCGGTTGCTTTAATTGCTTCAGTTGTTTGAATGAGCTACTGGATAAGAATTCATATAGTCTAGAAAATGAAGTGACACACAAAAGAAAGATGTTTACTGGAAATTCAACATTATTTTCTGAGATGATGAAAAAAGCCCAACAAAAAGAAGTTCCAAATGTTAAGCTAGAGGGCTAAATAAAAGCCAGTTGTAAGGAAAGCTGTGTTAAAAGGATACAAACATAGAATAAAAACCAAAATGACAGGATCCAACTCTTCCCAATCCAATTTTGAGATGGGCTCTAGCCAGTACTTCAGCAGTCATACATTGTTGCTGAGGCCACAGGCCCATTGTCTAGCTTGGAAGGAGGCCTGTAAATTTCTGGGCTTTTAGCACACTATGAAATCCCTAAACCTCACAGGAGGAGTCACAGAAAGTCTGTATATATAGTTCCTTTGAGATAGCTATGCCACAGATGTGTAACATACCCCAAACTGCTGTGGTTTGCAACCTCTTCTGGAACACATCCCTGAAATTATTTTAGTGGCAATGTGAATTCCCATCACACAAATTTAGTCGTCAGCAAAGTTTCTCCTTGCTTTTCATATATTCTCTATATAAAGTCCCTGTATTCTGTGAGGTCCTACATAGCAAGCTTCACTATACTTTTTTTTTGATGTGTTGCACATTTGAGCATGGTAGTACCTCAGTTACTGGTAATTTGAAAGTGAGACAGTTTCAGTTGTCATTAGCATTAATCTGTCTGTGATTATCCAGGCACACTGGAAAGAAAGCTGAACTAATCTACATATGAATCAATTATGTTGTGCTCTGCTACTTAAAATATTCAAAGTCAGCACAACCTGACAGATTTTCTACCGGTTTGCTTCATGGCCTTAGATCCTGCTTGCTATGCAGTTAACACTTCATAAAGTTCTCAAGACTTAGAAAGTTTGTGATTACTG
This sequence comes from Colaptes auratus, assembly GCA_015227895.2. Classification (NCBI taxonomy): domain Eukaryota; kingdom Metazoa; phylum Chordata; class Aves; order Piciformes; family Picidae; genus Colaptes; species Colaptes auratus. The sequence goes on along the minus strand of CM037641.1, from coordinate 1,077,472 downwards.
TTATAAGGTGCTAATTTACATGTGGCTACTGCTAAGTTAAATGAATCCTCCCAAAATGATATTCTGCTGATTTTCACTGTGAGGATTTTAGCATGGACAGAATATTCACCAAGGGGTAGGTATAAGAAAGGGGCAAGGGGAAGAAGTGCCAGCTGTAGCATCAACATGACAGCTTCTTCTTTGGGAATGGAGTCTGTGACCTGAATTGCTTTCTTATGTGCATAAAGAGCAGGGAGCAAGATCTAACACTACCCAGTTATCAGAATCTCATTTTGGTAAAGAAAGAAAAAGAAAGAAAGTATCCTCTCCCTAACTTGAAAAGCTCCTAGGAGTAACACACTACAACAGTTAACCAGGCTTGCACCTTGCAACATTCCCAAAGGCTCTGCAATCTATATTAAAAGATCATTATGCACCTTAACTAAGTGGAAATGACAGATTAAAATGTGCTTGCTTGGAAATCTACCTGTAAATCCCCCCTATTAAGCACAGCTGTAATTCTGTAGTTATGACACCTACTGGCTTCCATAGGCAGCAAATCACATGAAGCATTTCTTTCATAGTTTCATAGTTTCATAGTTTCAGTTAGGGTTGGAAGGGACCACAAGGATCATCTAGTTCCAACCCCCTGCCATGGGCAGGGACACTCCACACTAGATCAGGCTGGACAGAGCCTCATCCAGCCTGCTCTTAAACACTTCAAGGGACTGGGGCCTCAACCACCTCCCTCGACAACCCATTCCAGGGCTCACCACTCTTACGGTGAAGAATTTCCTCCTCACATCTAGCCTGAATCTCCCCACCTCCAGCTTCATTCCATTCCCCCTAGTCCTATCACTCCCTGATAGCCTGAGAAGTCCCTCCCCAGCCTTCTTGTAGGCCCCCTTCAGATACTGGAAGGCCACAATGAGGTCACCTGGGAGCCTTCTCTTCTCCAGACTGAACAGCCCCAACTCCTTCAGTCTGTCCTCATAGGAGAGGTGCTCCAGCCCTCTGATCATCCTCGTGGCCCTTCTCTGGACACCTTCCAGCACCTCCAGATCCCTCTTGTAATAGGGGCTCCAGAACTGGACGCAGTATTCCAGGTGGGGTCTCACCAGAGCTGAGTAGAGGGGGAGAATCACCTCCCTTGACCTGCTGGCCACACTTCTCCTGATGCAGCCCAGGATCTGATTGGCTTTCTGGGCTGCAAGTGTACACTGAGAGCTCATGTTGAGCTTCTCGTCCACCAGCACCCCAAGTCTCTCTCCTCTGGGCTGCTCAGCTATATTGTCCCAGTTGCTGAAGTTCACAGAAATATTTAAGATAAAAAGATCCCAAAAGGATTACTATGACCAGGTCAGCCAACCACAAACTAGTACAGCCCACATCCCTGCATGCCATCACCCTCTTCAGTCTCCTCAATAGCTATCACATACCAAACCAAGTACTGGTACCCTGAGACAGGATTGCATGCTTGGACCCAGGGGCAGCAGTCAATGCATTCTGACAGTCCTATAGCAAGTAATTTTTTAAAATTAAAAAAAAGTGATTTATAGGAGTTCCCTCACAAAGTACAGTTTCTAAATGGACTCAGTAGCAGGTTCAGTAGCTTCTGTTTAACATGGATGTTGCTACTGTTATCCAGCAAAACTACTCAACTGACCTGTTCCTGATCCTATGCAAGCTCATTTTTCCTGAAAGACAACATCTTCCAAGATTTCTTCATTTTTAAAAAAGCACATTTAGCTACAGTAGTAATTCTAAATATTGTTCCTGCACTTACAGTGCAGTTTCAAGAATCAGTGGTTGAATTGAGAGGCTATGATGGCAGAGATGAGAAACTGTATATTCTATCCCACCATCACAATCCCTCCAGGCTTAACATAAAGGACAAACAATTAGACATTATATATTTTTTTCCAATACATAGGTCCATGAATCATTTAAGACTTTGCTGAGCATTCAAGAAGAGTGTTAATTATCTGCAAACCTCTGTACAGAGGGCAATTATACCCACAGTGTACCATAACTCTTCCATGTTAAAGAAAGGAACACAGAATTTGGTGACATTCAGAATATTCATTTGTCTTTTGGAAGAGGAACAGAGAGTTAAAATTCACATTTATCTCACTTCCAGGAATATTGACCTGACAGTCAAGCAAGCAAGGAGTTATTTCTTGACACAAAGTCCAATCACAATGATTAACTTTCACTGAGTGAAAAAGTTGTTCTGAACAATGACAAATCCATGCACCCCATAAAGAAGGGATTTTCTACCTTATGCTGGAAAGAAACATCTGTGAACATAAAACCCAAGACTTTTGTAACACATCATAGCAGGAAAAAATGTTAGGAGACACGTGAAATCAGTTCTGCCTGTGCTACCAATCACACCTTCACCAGCACTCAGCCCCAGGACCAAAATAGCTTAAAGGGCAATTCAGCTGCAGATGGCACAATGCTAAACAACTCCAACTAGCTACTCACAGCTTTTGAATACATTATAGTTTTATTCTGTAAAGTCCTGGCTTTGGGATAAGATGCTTTAAAAAAATCTCTTCCCACAATGTTGCTATGGATGTATCTCAGTCACTTTGGGGGATTTTACTTATAAATAAAATGTTTACATTAGTAACATACTATCTACTACAGAAATTAGGTTGGGAATGGATCTTGAAGAGTGATACAATCCAATTCATTTTCCACCTCAAGGCAAGATCAGCTATTCCTAAACAATTTGTGACAGATGTTTATTTGATCTCCCACAATAAAGCATGTCCAGAGACATTGTGGAATCTAGTCCAGTGCTCAAATACCCTTGTTCTCTCAAAATTATTTTTGTAACATCTATTTAAGCATACTGTGATATAGCTCAGCCCCATGGATGTACATATACAGTTTTGGAATGGAATGAAGTCACTGAGAATGGACAGAAGAAACAGCCTATCTACAAAGTCTCCATAACAGTTCAGGTTCTACCTTTGCTATATACCTAATTTTACTTGAAAACCTGAATGGCTTAAGCAATATGGTATTTTTTATATATATACATATTTTTATGTTTTAAAAACTGTCTATTAAACCCAGAGATAAACAAAGGTTTCCTTTACCACAGTGAAAGTCCCCAAGATACTTGTAGAATCTCTTTTGAAACACAAATACAAGCAATTGCTACTGTGAATATTTTGGGTGAAACCTTCAACTGAAAAACTGCAAACAGCAGAGCTCCAGATCTCCCTTCTGTAAGTAATGCTTTGCTCCACTTTCAAAGTATCCAAGTAACTTTTACAATGTGCAAGCATTCGTGACATGAGGCCACAAGCTAAGGAAGGATAGATGGAGGCAGCTGGAGAGAATATTTTCAAGAGAGACTTTCTGGAGTATAGAAACCTCTGGACACACCAAGCCAGTTAGATGCAGCCTTCCAGCAAAAATGGTTGCAGTTGATCCAGCATTCTAGAGGTTGAGCAAGCCAGCTATGTCCATCAGGTGCCATCTCAGAATGGGAGACAGAGTGGTGCTACAAAAACATTATACTCAAATCAAGTTCTGAGAACACATTGTTTGGAGCCACTGTGTAAACCTTACCCATCCTTAGGCCTCTAGAGGACTCAATTTCTTGGAGCACTCATATTTTGGGATGCATGCTCACCATTCCTGTACAGAGTATCACTTTGTTCCACCCCTTGACTTTTCAGGTAGCATCACAAACTAATTTGTGTTGAAATGTTGTTTTGAAGGTCATCTTGTTCAGTTCAATGTTCAAAGCTGGTCCAGTTAGAGCAGACCATTCAGGGGAAATTGAATTTTGAATATCTCCAGGATTTCCCAAATTCTTTGGCAACCCAGGCAAGTGCTGGACCCCTCCTATGGCAAAAAAATATTTTTCCTAAAAAATCTAATCAGCTGCTCTTTTGTTCCAGATTGGGCTCACTGGTTTGTACCCCATTCCTGTTCATTTCTGAGAAAAGTTACCCATCAAGTAGCTGCAGACCACAGTAAGGTTTCCTCTAAGGTGAACAAACCCATCTTTGCCAGCATCTCCTTGTACACTGTGTGCTTCAACCCCCAACCATCTCATGGCCTTCTGCAAGATTCACTCCAGTAATCCATGTCTGTAGCAGAGGACCCAAATCTGTTCACAGTCCTTCAAATGTAGTTTTATAGTGCCAAGCAGAGAGGAATAACTGCTTCTGTGGACCTGCTGGCTACTAATGGACCTGCTGGCCTTACTAATGAAAGTGCAGGATGCAGGTGGTCTTCAATGTGAGGGCACACTGCTGACTCAGGTTCAGTGTGCTGCCTAGCAGAATGCCTATCTCATTCTCTACAGACCTGCTTTCCATTCAGTCAGCCAACAGCTTGTACTGCTGTATGAAGCAACTGCACTCCAGACAGAGTGTCTTCAAGATGTTGAAATCCCTTTTAACAGCATCATAGCATCATATCACTGTAGCATTAGCCATTTCATACCTCAAGAAACAAAGGTATTTTCCCCACTTACTTCAATTTGGCTGCCCCCTCAAACCATTCAGCAAGGAAGGACATTTGTCAGAGAAAGTGTGAAATAAATACCTGACAGGCCAAGATACAAAATTCCCTTACCACATCAGTATTCAATTGCATATTTATAGAAATGGCTGGGGTATTGCCTTTGTATGCAAAAATGAACAGCTAGCAAATAAATTTCTCACCAAATAAGCACTATTCCTACCATTGCACATCATCTCAGCACCTGTTAATATTATCACCCACTTTATTTTCAAGAACTGTTGAGTAGCTACTAACACCTGAATTTACATATGCAAAATAATATCACACATTGGTACAGCTTGTAAGGTACTACAGGCATTATGTGTGCAGGCTGGATTCCAGCATACATTTCACAGCCCCATAACAGTATCGCTAATGTTTGGGCCTATAGAGTTACTCAGGTGCAATTTTTATTATTGCCTTCCAGTGACAGAAAGTTTGGAACAGAATATAAAGACAAACCAAATCTGAAGGAATTTCAGAAGCCCTTCCTGTCTTTCATTCTCTCTGTTTATCCTTCCAAAATTATTTTTCTAAAGTCTAAGGCGACCCACACAAACGTCCAGAGAAGAAAAATCAAGACAGATGGCTGCACAAATCCTCATCCCACAAAATCAGCACAGGTTTTGCAAAAGACTTTAAAAAGGTTCAAATTTAACAAGGATTTCTTAGGTTCTTGGTCTGGACTAAACTTCAGGCGGACAGATTCATAAATAGAATCCTGCCCACAATAAGCCCAGAGATTTTTGATGGCAGCACAATATAGAAGCAGTTTGTACCAACAGATCCATTGGAAGATCTGAAACCCTGACTACATACCTTCAGAAAAGGATTTAATTGAGTGTATGCATTGCATTAGAAAAAACTAATTTAAGAGCAATACTTTTTGTTCTGTTTTAGTTGGTAGTTTCCCTTTATAAGCTGCTGCTTGAAGCAAAGTACCATTAAACACCACTTTCACCAAAAATCTCTTTGGCCTTAGCATGAGTGATAACCCACAACTCACTAAGAGGAAGAAGACATCTGAAATTGCATTTCTTTCTTTTGGTTTATATCTGAATAAAGTACTTCAATATGAGCCCAGCAAAACCTGAGAGAAAAATTGTGATTTCTGCCTCTCACTTCGTTTGTGCAGCAGTCTCCCACATCTCCCACAGATCTTTAAAGTTCTGACTTTGTATATGAATACGTAAACACTTGACACCAACTGAAAAGAGCGAGATTTATCACTAAGAGAAACATGTCTGATTGCCTAAGATCTGAGGCTCAGGCTTAGAGCCCAGAGCTCTCAGAGGTGCCAGTCGAGATACACAGCAGAAAGAGTCTCTTTCAAGTCATGTTGGCCTTCTTACAAGCTAATGAATTAACCTGTGCTTAAATATTATCATGAAATGGAGCTTTTGCTCATCTCTGAGTATAACTGATAGCTTAAGAAGGTGGGAAAATGTCCCCTGACTCTAGTACTTTTAGAAGTCAGAGAAGGCTGGCTTTGTGGTCAGGGGGTAGACGGAGCACCCCAGAGCACCAGGAATATGCACTTTGTCTAAGCAGCAAGGACTTGCAGATTAAGCTTTTCTCAGTTTCAAGATTCACAGGTTTCAATGTGTCCCACAACAACACTTATTAGAGCATCAAATATGAGACCCAAAGAGCTAACTTGTTCTTAATTTTATGCTTTTCTGTCACTCTAACATATTAATTCAAGTAAGTGAGGAAAAACTGCTGGATTAACACACAAACAGCAAAACAAAATCACAACTCCCTGCAAAGAACAGCTTGCAAAAAGTGAGACCACAAATACCGTCTCTGCTTCCAGATTAATGGACTGAGCTACAATAGCAGCAAATATCCATGCTATCCACCTTGCTCAGCTCAAGTTTTTACCAGTTTCATGGGTGAATTAAAAGAGCAATACTGATCCATACTGGCTGTCCTTTTCAGTGCAAGCATTGCAGTGGACAGGGAGACACACAGATTTTCTTAGCTTAAGAAGAATATACAAGACAGCATCCTTTTCAGCTGCTTATTGAAGGAAAAGGTGTCTGTCACTAAAATGTCCTGCTGAAACCATCATTCAGTACTTGTCACTAGCTAGGGCTAAAACACAGAGGACTGACTGAAACTTGTGCTGCAGTAATGAGTTCTTTACTTTCAAAATAAAAACTTAACTTACAGCTCTATTTGTTCTTTTTCCAACTGGCAATAAATGGAGTTCATAAAATTACAAAGCAGCTTTGAAATCATAATCCAGTTAAATCAACAGTTACAACGATTCAGATTACTGAAGAATTTTAATTTAAAAAGGAAAAGAAAAAGGATAAAAGATATAATAAAAACTTCAATAAACAGGAGTCATCTTTGGGACATATCAGATCCTCCCCTGCTTCCATTTTAAAATGTATTGGTAGGCAATAATTGCACACTGAAGCACTATTGCAGTTTTATCATTGCATCTCACAAACTATGAGGCTGATTATTCTCTCGCTAAAGCCAGCAGCCAGAATCCCTTTGCCCTCTGCAACATCTTTTCTTTCTGAGAAGCCTTTGCAGTAGTTAACACAGCTGGAGGCATCATCCGCTCATGTCAGCTGGAGGAGAGGAGGCTGAAGAGAAGCAAGCAGCAGAGCTATCAGAAGTGCTTCTAGTTTATCAAACTGCCCAGTCTACGTGTTAACTCCCCAATGCAAATTAAAGCCACCACAATTTTTTTATGTATTGGTTATCTGACTCCCACAGGTAACCTGCCTGCAGTTACATGAACAGCAGCAATAAATTTCTTAGGCTCAGAGAAAAAGAACACAAAAAGAAATAAAAAATGCCTCATATATGGGACAGCAAATTGCTAATGCTAAGTTTTACAAGACTATTACACCCAAGGCTGATTTTGTCCATAAATCTCACAGCACTTTACTAACTTAAAGGGCTGTGAGGCAGATGCCTTGAGCTCCACACTTTGGAAACTAAACCTGAGACTTGAGAAGTGGCATGTTCAACATCATGTCACAGGTCAACATGTTCTACTTCAACATTCCCAAGTCTATAAACCCTCCGTCTTTGCTTTTAGTGAGGACCAAAAGAGAAGACAAGCAGTCCTTTGCACAGGTTGAGTTCTGAGCCTGCCATCAGAGCTGCACTGGGACAGAATGATTAAATATGTGGAAGAATTAATCCGTTTTTAAGATACCAGTTGGCATCTAAATTTCTTACCCAGGTTGATGAACAAAGGACAAAATGTAGTAAAGAGGAAGGAAAAAAAGGAGGAAGCAAAATTTTCTCTGCCTCAGATGATAAATAGGTTGGACACAATGATCTTGAAGGTCTCTTCCAACCTGGTTTATTCTATTCTATAACCTGTCCTCCTTAAACTAGCCACACTCCATTTTGTCCATGTGGCCTTTTCTGGTTTTCAATGGCAAGCTTGTAAGACCAAAGCATTTCCTAAAAAGGAAAAAAAGAGAAAAATTCATTTATTAGACCTTGTTTCAAGACAATCCTGTTCAGAGCACACACAGCTCCAGCAGAATACACCTCCAGAGCCCTCACACCTTGCCATCACAGGCCCCTGCAAGACCAGAGGAAACAACTGCATTTCTTGCTGCTGCTTGCAAAGGTAAGGATGGTGCAATGCTGCTTTATGGCTACCCAATGTGGACGCATGTTGCTAGATCAAAATCAGGCAGCTCCCCCCTGACCAAGTTCAACCTGCAAGATATAAGCCCACCTGGAAGAGATGACAACTGCCCAGAGCTGCACAGGCTGATCCTTGCATTCAGGACCCATGGTGGCTCTAAACAGAATAGAGTCCAAAAGGCCGAGGTGTAATAGCCTCCCATTGTGCCCCCTCCCAGCGATTCCACAGCAGCTGTGAGAGCCAGTCAATCAAAATGTCTCATCTCAGTCCCCACTCACCTATCAGGGATAGGAAGACAAACCGCATAAGGTGCTTTAGTATGAAGGGAGATAAGATGAGCCAGAAAGCTTGAGGAAAAAGAGATGGAGAACAGAAAATCATGCTAACACCAAAGACATTGGGAATTCTTAGCACACAGGTATCAATGAAGAAAACAATTTAAAAAGTCAAAATAAGTGAAGCCTCCCACAATCCTTTCTATCAACATTACTAACACTTCAATCACAGAGACCACCATGCTTATTCCAGATTTAACCTAGCTCTGTGCAGAACAGCGCATGAAAATCAATGTCTCAGGCTTTATTTGTAACACAGCAAATGGCCTGAATCCAAAGGAAACTAAGCTCCAGTACAAGAATAGTGACCACAACAGGACCTTCCAACAAAAGTGGTAAATCTCATCTTTCCAGAAGACAAATGTCTCTTGAAAATAAAACCTGGCTGTAGAATGAGCTCCCTCAGAAACTAAAGACCAACACAGTCAACACCATTTTCATCTCCAAAATAAATATATTAGAAGCTATCTTTTCCAGAAAAGAATGAAAAACAGAAGAAAACCATTACAAGCAGCTGTCACATACACAACTCTCAAGAAAAAATGAGCAAGTGGTAGACAACAGCAGTCTAACACATTGTTAGTACTTCAGAGAAGTTATGAATGATAAGACATGATAGAACATTTTCAAATAAAATGACGAGTGTAAAAGGAAGAAGCATCAGTAAAATAAAGAAAAATAAAAGGGTCCAGTAGGAAATAAAAAATAATAAATGCTGAAGAATGCAGAAGCCTACCTGGGCTATACCTTGGAGCATATGATCACCTGACATTGACTGGTGCAGAAATAACTGGATCAGGTCAAAGATGATTTCTGTCAGATGATGATTTGGCCCTCTACAGAGTACCAGAAAAAGGCAATCAGATAGCATCCTGACTGTTTTTCTAGGGGTACTTTCCCCTTTGGAAAAGGGGCAACAGGAAGAAAATAAGATGGTATCATAAATTAAAAAGAAGAAAAAGATTAAACAGGAAAAAATAGATGAAAAGCATGAAATGAGAACAAAGAGACAGGGCAAAAAGGCAAGATAAGATGAAAATATCCACAGGTTAGTGGAATAGATTTTATTTATTCATGAGCTCTGTTTTATTATGTGTCCTTGGCAGACATCCCACAACTGAAAATTTGAAAGACATAGAATGATGAGAGTTTGGAGGCTTGAGCCTTGTTTCTCGTCATCAGCCTTAGGCAGATCGGTTTAATAGATGTGCCCCGGTAGCAAGTAAACAAGTTCTTTAAATCCAGAGCCTTTAGGCAGGAGTCATGCTGCAAGCAAATGGGCTTAGCCAGAGAGAGACTCTGGGAGAAGACAGTAAGCAAGCATGGTCACAACCCTGCAAGAGACAGGATGTTAGGAAAGATACTGCCCCACAGCATACAGACTGCTTCTCACTCTGACCCTAGCTCACACCAGACTGCAGAGCATCTGCCTTTCATGCACACTCCCTGTTAACTGGCACTTATTTTACCTGAGACCATGTGGGGCTCAGCTTGCTCAGCTGGCAGAGAGGAGGGATGCAAATAGCAGGCAACCACAGGATCGGTGGCAGCAGTCTCTGGCAGTGATCCCAGCACAGATGCGTCCAAGGCTGGCTTTGCTGGGGGCCCACACAGAACAAAGAGCACACCTCTGGCAGATGCACCAAGCTGAGTAGGGAAAGCCTGGCTGTCTCCAGTCTCCATATGGGTTTAAGGTGCCTCTGCAGATCAACTCAGACAATGCTGAACCTTATTTTGCATTGAGGCTGAATCTGGCTCATGGTCTTGGCACTAAGTATTAATAGTTGATTTTACTTTGCCGATAGCTGTAATTGCACTGCTAAGGCGATATTGGTGGCTTAATGATGATTTATTATCTGCTCAGGTCTGAGACGGTTTTATTTTTCTTGCCCTGGGAAATCTGCTAAGTCCTGGAGAGGATGAGCAAAGCAACACTTCTCCTTCAGCAGCTCTCTGTTTCTAGAAAGGACATTTTAGGAAAACATCTGACCTCACCTGTCTCAGGAATAATGCTAGGAATAATACCAGAGTTTGTATCTGTTCAGCTGAAAACCACTGTTCATTGATTTTTCTTTTGCCCACACTCTCAAACAAGAAGTTGAAAGGCTGCTACCATTTCTGTGGGCTGCTTTAGTGCTGGGATGGATAACAAGACATAGCCATTTAGATATGGTGTTCAAGGAAGAAGGTCTCTTGAAAGAGCTTTAGTGTCCTTTGCTACAAATACCTATAGATTTCTCTTATTTTAAGATCAACCTAAACAAATCTGTTCAGCCTGTACAAAGTAGATCTAACAGATAAGTAAAGAACTGTGGAACTTAAGAAATTTGGATGCTATTTCTGGACCTTTCTCCTTAAATTCCTACAACTAAAAAAAAAAAAAGCTGAAATAATTAGATTCCACCTCTTTTTATAAAGAACTTTATTTGACATCTGTAGATAAAAAGCACCATATAAAAGCTAGGTATGATTACTGTCAGTTAAGGCTTTTTTTTCTCATCATTTAGCTACCTATCTACACACAAATAATTTACACAGTTTCAGAACGTAAAATCATGTCCAGCCACATACTCTCTCAGCAAAAGTTTAGATACAGAAATTGGAAAGTTTTTCCTTATTAACCAATTGCCTGCCACTCATCCAAATACTACCTGTTTGAGCAGTGAAATCTAGAAAAGCAGAAGGCAAGCAGGATATAGATTTTTATAAAGAAACCTCCATTCTCATTACAAATTATTTCTGTTTTCAACACTGCTGCAATGCTGCAACTTCCCCCCAGCAACAGGGAGTAAATGCACCTTATGAAGGTGAATGACCCCCTTTGCTTCTTAGTGAGGGTAGGACATCAACACCAATCAAAATCTACCAAAACCACGGATGATTTAACCCTAACTGCTTAGAGCAGAGAAGGATTTTCCAAAATGTCACCGTTGTGGCCAAGGAAATTAGGAATGTGTAGTCCAAGATATGCTTCTGAAAATGAGATGTTCCCAATGTATCCCAAATCAGAAACCCAGAATTTGACACACATGTACCCTCTGAAAATCCTGACTCACGTACACAGTGTATTCTTGACTCCCCTGTCCTCTTAAGATGTTAGTCCAAGTACCTTATGCCATCTATTGGCCTAGACCAGTGACGGATGCTCTGAGGAGAACTTTAATTCTGGGAAAGCAACTGTGTTAAAAGGGATCTGTCAGTAGATCTGTAAATTCTGCTAATGGAATCAATATGCTGCTGCTGCTGCTCAGATCTTGAGGTCTACCTTCCCCAGTAGACACTCTGAGTTCAGCTCCCAGAATAACCAGCAGTTGTACTTTGCATTAGGCATAAGAGAAATAGTATTGACACAGGGATTTCTCACTGGCAAGAAAATCCAGAAAGTGAGTAGTGAGCATATTCACTGCCTTATAGAAGGCTGTAAGAGAAGTCTTTACAAAAAGAGAAAGCCTCTTCAAAGTCCACCTGATCTAAAACCAGGTAAACTGCCCCAACTTAGTCTACTTTAAATCAGCCACACAGAACGGAATTCTCTCACGTTTCTTTAGCTGTAGAGGCTACTGACGTGACTTGTGGATCCTTAAATACAGTTTAGTTTTAATCTAAATGCGCTTATGAAGGGTAAGGCAGAGCTCTGCAATGCGAAAGGGACTCGGGGAGCATCTCTATTGATCCGCTCCCGCACGGCCGCAGAGAAGTCGTCAGGAAAACCTCGCGGCCGCCCTGTCAGCGCCTGGCCCCACGCGGGGGCCGAGGAGGTCCCCATCGCCGGTCCCCATCCTGATCACTACCGCCTCCCCAGAGCCGCCTCACTTCGAGGAGGGGGAGAGGAGCTGAATGTCCCGAGCGCAGAGTTCAGGGCAAGACTGTGGCGGAGCAACGAAGCCCGCCGAGGTTCCCCGGCGCCGGGCTGCATCCTCCCCCGCCTCCTCCTCCTCCCAGGGCTGCTAGTCCCACAAAACCCCAGGAGAAACCACCGCACCTCCGGCCCCGCGCCGAGTCGGGTTGCACTCCCTCCCCAGGGAGCCGCGAAGCCGCCCGCCCCGGGGCCGTCACGCTGAGCTGAGGGGCCAGCACTGCCTACCTGGAGCTGCGAGCAACCGCCGGCCGCCCGGCCGCCTTCCGCCTGGCACCGCGGGTCCACACCGTGCAGCCAGGGCTGGGAAGGGAAGCAAAGCGGCAGCGGGCGGGCTCAGGCGAGTCCCCACCCCGGCCTCGGGCATCCCCCGGCCTCCGCCCCAGCGCCCCGTTCCCGTCCCGGCGCCGCAGTAGAGAGGCACCGTCCCGGCGGGGCGGGAACAAGAGCAGGGCCGCGCTGCCTCCGCCCCTGAGGGTCCCGCAGCGCCCTCGGAGGGTCCCGCTCCCCACTCCTGAATCCTGCACCGTCCCTGAAATCTATTGCCTTGCCTTCGAGGGGTCCCGCAACGCGCCTGGGCGTCCTGCCCGGCACTCGGGAGCTTAGCGCTCCCTACAAGTCTCGTCCCGCACCTGGGGTTCCAGCACCACACTCGGGGGTACCATATCGTTCCCCGGGGTTCCACTCTTGCCCGAGCGGTCATGCTCAGTGCTGTCCCGAAAAGTGCCGCTCCGTGCCCAGGGGATCCTGCTCCATGGCCCGGTGAGCCCCGCCCCGCCCCGGGGGTCCCGGAGAGTTCCCTCACTTTGCCTGTCGTTACCGCACCGTATCCATAGGGTCTCACACTGCTCCCGGAGAGTTCCGCTGGGTCTTTCATTGGGGGTATCCCGCTCCGTGCCCTCAGGGAGACCCGCACCCACCCATTCCCCGTCTCCGAAGCACGCGTGGGGACCTGGCGCTCCGTTCCCTCCAGCAGCCACCTACCAGGCATCAGCAGGCAGTTCCCCTCTTTCCCACGACTCAGAGGAAGGCGCGGAGAGAGGGGCAACCCGCCTGGAGTGGGGGATGCTGCCGAGGCTGAGGCCGTTGGGATCGGAGACAGCCTCCTCCTGCCCCCGGGCTGCGGCACCGCGGCGGAGCAAGTTCTGCGTCTGCCGCGGGCCTCCGCGAACTGGGCTGTTGGGCTTCTACCTGCCCGCTTTTGTGCAGCGACGCTGCCAGTTACCACGCAGATAATGGCAACGCGAACGGGATTGATCTGTTATTGATTCTCCACCACTCGGTTGCTGAAGTGGCAAATATATGGCGTTATTTGTCGGCTGTACGGAGAGAGATGCGGGGTGTCCCCCCTATATGCTGCAGAGGGAAGTGATTTCTTCTCCGTATTATGCCCCAAAGCAGTTGTCTGTAGCAGGGCTCTGTAGCAGGCAAAGGGCAGTGGGAAGCCAGGGCATCTCTGAAGGTAACTGCAAAGCACAACTGTGCCAACCTTTGGAAATGTAACATTTTGCCTGTTTCATGGTATCATTCTGAAAATTGACGAGAATGATTGTGAAGGTCTATGCCTTCATTACAAATTTGACACAAAGTTTTTCTGCACTTTTAGCAAACTTTTCCAAACTTTTAATTTAAAAAGTCCTCTAAATGATTGCCTGTTTGCTTTTGTCATATCCAACTCCACGATTGGGGGGGGGGGGATAAAATCTGCTTAGTAACTATTTCTGCCTGGGTTTTGGTTGTGTTGTTTTTCTTGGGTGGGGGGGAGGGTTAGGTCTGTCTGTGTATGTTTGTTTGTTTTGTTTTCATTTTGTTTTGTTTTCCTATTTCCTTGAAAAAAATGATCATGCACAAATGTCAGAAAATTCTCCTATTCCTTTTTGAAGGGGTGTTGTTTGTGGGTTGGGGTTTTTTTTAGAATTCATTACATGTTTTAAGGAAAATAGTTCAAATACCTCTTGTTGTGGAGTCAACATAAATGCTCACTATGCTCTTCTGCTCCTGGTAATCATTTTGAAGTCTTGAAGTCTTCATTTGTGAAGACTGTGGAGAGTGGGGATGCTAGGACTATATTCTCTCTGCTTGTGTTTACTGGTGTTCTCTTAAGTAAAATTGCTATGCAGAAAGGTTATTTTTCTTATGACTTACAGTGTTTAATTACATTAATAAATTGGTTATCACCTTCCTGTTTCATTAAGCATAAAAGTTTTAATAATGGGAAAATAGGCCTTGTCCATGTATTACATCAGCCCTCAATGTTATGCACAGCAATTTGCCTTTCTTACAAGCTTCTTCAAATATCATAATTAACCCACAGTATACATATTAAGATCAAAAGTATGACCTGCATTTAGTTACAGAAAGTTGTGAGAGAGCAATACATTGAGTGCCAAGTGAATTTCTCAGAACTACTCAAATACAAGAATGTGAAGAGAATACTTTCTGAACACAAATGAGGTCATCTTAGTGGGTCATTTGGTGATTTCAGCATAAAATTTGAAAGATCCTGCAGAAATAGTTACTGACATTGGAAATGACACTGCAGCACAGCAGCCTATCACAGTTACACAACCTAAGTCGTCACAGGCAAGAATGTGAGATACTAGAAACTGCCCTCAGCAGAAGGGTAAACATGTTCCTATAACACCTCGTGAGATATGTAATGGCAAAGGGGGTTGTGGTGGGCTCATTGCTCAGGGTAACTTGCCTGATGACACTGATGACCCTGTCCTTTGCCACTGTTGTGGCCACTGTATATGTCCCATGGTCTTGCTCTGCCTCACATCCGAGACAGAAATTGTGCTCTTGGCCTCCCAAGGAGCCTGTCAATCTGCAACCTGTATTATCATAACTTAAAGCTCCTTACATCAGAATGAGCTTGGATTGCTCTTTTCTGGACTACTGACCCAGTCCCTTGGGGGCAGAACATTTAGAAATGCCAGTTGGCTCCTTCCAGTGTTCTGCAGACCCATACATCTTGTCTGTTTTATCTGCATCGAGAAATATCACAAGATTTGGGAGCTGTATTTATTTTTGTATTTGATGCATCATGGTTTCTTTTCATATAAGCAGCATCTGAGCACTGAGCTGTCTGAAGGAGCATCTTCCTTTACAAAGCATTTTTCATTTGCTTCCACTAAAACACAACAGCTTCACAAAGCTGTGATCATGCTTTACACAGAGGGCTGACTTGAAGATTTTGGCAGGTTTTTGTGTCTTCATTGAAAAACATGCCTTGGAATTTGCTTGACTTGCTCATCTGGAAAAAGAGAGATCATTTCTAGCTTCCTGATGCAGAAAAACTTACTGGCAGCTGTTATGGTGGGCATAAGCTTAGCTGCTGGCAGTGGGGAAAAAGAGACCAAGGGAATCTAGTCTCTTACACCATCATCTTCATTGCACTGCAGTGTTTATAATATTGCAAAATGGTGTTAACTCCTGCTCACCAGATTAAAATGATTGTGAGATGAAAACTGTTAGGGAAACTGGCATATACAGGGCTGGCTCACAGTATCTTGTACTCCAACCAAAGGTCAGCCAAAAATATTCGTATTCTGGAATGAATCATACAAAGTGTTCAGACTAGTTTTTACAAATATTAACTCCTTCAAAGTTGCTGGTAATAAATTAGCTTATGACAAACTGTTGTTTAAATCCTTCTTAGGGTGAGAAGATTTTCACCAGTCGAGTGAATAGAGTGAAAAGTTTGCACTATTGAACATATGGCTATGTCAGAAAGGATTGTGACCCCCTAATAAAATGGCTTACATCCATTTATGACTCTCTAAAATATGCAGTGAACCTCTCCAAAGTCAAGCTGCCACTGGCTAATCTAAACTGGAAACAACAATGCCCTGAGCACTGTTGTGTGTTTGTTGTGTTTGTGTAATGCTGCCATCCCTAGGGGGGCCATTTCCCCCTCTATTTGTTTCCTTCCCTGAATTGCCTTCATTCAACCAAATTCTGTCAGCAGTTACACCAGGGGACTCCGTTAAAGGCAAATGGACTCAATGTTCTTCCTCCACAAGTGCTCATAATTTAAACTGCACAGCTGTGGGACAAAGTGGGAGCAACTCTGCCTAAGGTACTTTCATGGGGAGAAAAAAAAAACCAAAACAAAAAACAACCCAACAACAACAAACCAAAAGCAATTAGAATAGCAATTCTTCTGTCAGCAAGAGCTGAAACTGATCTGCTCTGTCTGCTGTAATCCCACTACAAACCCCAGAGTACACATGGGACAGGGACTGCAACATCACTTCCAGTCCCTGCAGTACTTGCTGATGTACATTCACAGCCGCTACACCAGCGAGCACAGGGAGTTGTCACTTGCTGAACAACAACACATATGAACCACAACTTTTCACTCTCCCATTGACTGACATGGTTCCGAGTGCAGAATTCTGAGTCTCATTTGCACTCTGTCTGGATGCAAATTGTTTCATTCACTTGAGTTTTACACAAGGTTTGCACTACATCCACAGAGTCTCAGTTCTGTTGTAATATTATGAAGATTTCCACACTGACACAGGTGAGGGTAGATTAGAAACAAAGCATTCCTGTACTTGTTTTTGTGTTCTACATCTTGGGACTGGCTATGCAATTTTGATTTAAGAAAGTGGTTGGAATTTACAACTTTTATATTTAGGTCAGGAAGAAAAGCTTTTCTTTGTAAATGATAGGGGGTCCCTACTTAATTAGCCTGAGAAAATGATTTCATATAATGCAACACTACACCTTTAATTCACTAAATAGTGTATTTGTGGTACAAGGTATTATCAAGAGAGATCTAAAGAGTTTGAATGGGTTGTGAGGCACCATGATCTGGTAACTTGAGGAAACATTACAGCCTCTACAGAACTAGGAACAGAACTTACAGCTCCAAATATTTTACTGACTTCTAATGCTGAGTTTGGTAGTAAAGTATGAGTATCAGAGGAGAATACTGCTAGCATTTGAATTTAAAAGCATCTGTAAATGTTTTGGGGAATATGTGAACAATACCAGATCATCAGTCAAACAAAAGGAAACAAAATTGTCAGTGCAGGCACTCCCTGGTTGCCAAGGCATTTCTTAGGAAGATAGGTCAATATACATGTGCATTAAGCACATCCAATTTCTGGAAAGTATGTTTGCATTAATTCTGAAAACATACCAATACAGAGGCTTGTTTAATAGAAGATGATGGACTACAAGTTACTGAGTCACTGTTCAATGAGATGTTTCATAACTCAAAGTAGTCTGAAATTAGAGTTTGACTTGTAGCAGAGTAGGTCTAAAGCACAATGTAGAAATCACAACTCTGTGAAAATGCTGAATGCAGCA
>CM037641.1:992588-1059313 GCA_015227895.2 Colaptes auratus | reverse complement strand
ACGATTTCGCAACAGGGTAGTTTGGGATGCAAATATGTAACGAGCTCCCACTTTTCCCCTCCCTCTGCCCTGCGGGGTTTGCAGCAGGAGCACTGGTGTCAGGGTCAGTGGTCATGTTTTTTTGCCTTTCTCCTTGCATGACGAGCCATTTGGCACCTTTAGGGCTCTTCTGTGCCACAGCCCTCCTGCTTCCCAGGACATACCCTTGTGTGTTGAAATCAGACTGCTTAGGTCTGGCATCCCTCTGCCCTTACATCTTCTGTTTGTGAGAAGAATTAATTCTGCCCATTATGACTGCCCTTCCCAAAACATTCTCCCCTCCAGTTCCTAGACGCTTCTCATGGTCATTCTCTGATCTAGGTAGCTGTTTGTCCTTCTAATCTGAAACTGTGTCTCCAGCATCCTAGAGACCTGGACTTTGTCCTTGCTGCCTCATTTCCAGTTGCAGGTAATTAAAATAACATCCTTCACTTAATGCTGTTCTTAATAATTAAAAGAACCTCTTTTACCCCCTTCTCACATCTGCCACAACCACATCCCAGGGAGAGCCAGACATCCTCACAGTGATGCCTTCTTTTCCTCTGTTCTTCCAAGATCACCTTTGTAAGGACATAAGTAGGTTTCTGTGCTGTGCTTTCACTCTGCATAATGTCATCATTGTGGCTATGTCCTAAGAATTCACACTGTACTTATCTATTACTTAGCTTCTCAGGGGAGGTTGTTTACACAACAGCAGAAGATTGCTGTGATGCCCTTTTCTCTTCATCACAACACCCTTAAGCCAACCCTGTAATTCCTTCAAGAAAATTGGACCTCCCCAGTCTTTCATATTCATATACCTCTGTTCAGGGGAGGGGGCTCTCAGCTGTGAAAATTCAGCCTCCAAATCTTCATTGCCAGACATTGCTGGCCCATGTGTCTCTCATGCTCTGCCCAATGACCTGAAGACTGAGTTTAATTTATTGGGGCCTGGACCATGCACCTCCCAGCTTTGAAATCCCATTAGTGTCTAAGACTATATACAGAGCCCTTTTCATGTCCATAGCACCCATGGAGCCCTGAATACCTCCAAGCCCCACAAGCACCAGGGCTGGAGCTCAGACATTTCACCTTCCACCTAAACCAGCAGATTAAGCCAACCTGCAACACAAACAAGAGACCCAGGATCCAGGAGAAGGGCATTTAAAATAGAAACTGGGTTCTGAGATTGGCCCCAAACAGTTCAGAGAAAACTGTTACAGTTAGCTGTGAGATGCCACTGCAAATATTGCTGGCTAAAGCAAGAGATTCGAGCATCCTTCCTCTAGCCTTACTCTGCAGTCCGAGAGTGTATTTATTATACATTGCAAACCAGAGCCCTCCTCCCTCCCGTTTTGTGTTGAACAAACAATGCTATGTCCCTCCTGCCACTGCAGTATTAGAAAAAAACTGGGTCATGCATATTATTCTGCAGAGGGAAACAAAAGGCCATTCTGCCCCTGTTGGATCTCATATTTATGGATGCTATGGTACATTATAGTAATCTCACTTAATCTAGCATATAATTAACAGCTAATAATTTGGCAGTGGCATTTTTACATGCAGATTTGGGGAGAGACTCATGACAGAGTGGACAAGACACATAAAAATGCTTGCAGAGTTTCCAAGGCACCAGATTCCCATCTTCACCTTGCCTTCTGGCATTTCACACGCTCTCTTGTTTTGGAGGGTGTTGCTGATAACTAATCTTTCCTCTGCTTCTATCCTGCCCCATTAAAAATAAAAGTAATTTAAAAATTGCAACATGTCTGCATGCTTCTGCTGTGCATAGGAGGACATGGTCGGGCAAAAGTGATGGCTCAGGTTCACAAGGGGCTACTGCAGATAGCAGAGAAGGTTGTGTGACTTTTCTGTCTTCACCTTTTTGTATCCAAGCATGGCCTTGGATCTGTAACAGCCCCAAGGGACTGAGTGTAGAGGAGGCCTTTCTCAGGTTACCTGGAATCAGACGGTCCAGGATGACTCACTCACACTCTGTGGCACCTGGATTTCCTATAGGAAGCTGTGAATGGGACCTTTTCAACCATTTTATGATGACTATGTCCTTGTGTCTAGAGACATCTGATGGAAACCAGCAGAATATGGGACATGTCTTGTCATCCATGGCTACTCCCCACCTGCTGTCCCTTGAACACTGCCCATCAGTGGCTTCTTCTGACATTTGATTCTGTTTCACACTCCCAAGCTTTAAAATCACTCCCAGTATCTCCTCTTATCTCTACCCTATCTCCAGGCCATTCCATGGCAGCTTTTCTGATCACATCCCACATCTTGCTGGTTTGCCACTTTGGCCAGTTTTTGCTTATCATTCACTGTTGCTCCTATTGCCTTTATTTCTTTAGGAGCTGTCTGATTTTCTTTGGTGTTGTGGTAGCTTAGTTTCAGCTGCATCCATCAGTTTCTCTTTCTACACTGTCATCAGAAGGGAAAGATCCCAAAGATATTGGGGGGATGGTCAGAGCAAGTTCTAATTGGGCATGGAGAGAGTGGGAGCATATATGTCCTTCTGATTACAGCTTTGCTTTTCCCTTCACACAAGCTCTGCACTGTGTTCTTCTCTGGCCAAAATCAGAACCTGACATTTCCTCCCATTTCTCTTAAAAAGCACCACATCAAAGTGAGTGTGTGAAGCCTGAGAGACATTTGTACTGCCCCAATACAGGGGAGCCTCAAACCACATTAAACCTCCACTCATTTTGAGTTTTCCATCCTCATGACTTGAGTCATTTAAGTCAGTATGTTTTGGCTGGAGCTCTTCAACTCACTGATGGGACAGGCTGTACAGCTGCCTAACAGCCACATGCAGGCACAAGGAAGAAGATGGTTGTGGAGCTTGTGGGAAGGGGAATGAGGCATGTCTGCTCCTCTTGCTGGCAGCCCACTAAAGGCATACACCAGCTGTGCAACTGTATCCTCAATCCACCTCACCAAAAATATGTTAGCCAGTGAATCCTATGGAAATCAGCAGGTGCTGGGCATATGAATGTCTAAAGAAATCACCACAGCCATGCAAGATGTCTTGGCAAAGGCGGATTTTCCCTGGTAGGGGTTAATAATGAAACAGCTATGCCACCCTTCCATTCTGGGAGTTAAATGGAGGCCACAGTGAGGAATGACAGTCATACAACATTACCAGCTACCTTGAAATGGGAATACAAGCCTCTGCCAATCAGGTTCATCAGATCTGATTTTACAGTATCTGTAACAAAGTTGTCAAGCACCCAGCAGGTCTCCTGCAAGAAAGAGCCCCATGAAGCCTGCCTCATTCTCCTTCCATTTCTCCTAAAACAGAATGTCATCCTTGCTTCAACCAGGAGGACACAACTTCCTTGGCTACCAGAGCAGGTGGCGTTTGTTGTGTTTGTGGTGTCAGGCTTTGCCAGGCAGAGCTGGATTTCTTTAAAAAGTAAAACAAAAGCAACAAGAAAAACAAAAAGAATAACAACAACAACAAAGGATGTTCCTACAGCTGAGAGCTGCAACATAACCAAGGAGGCAAACATGCTGACTCACATGGCTTCCCTGCTGCTTTTCAGGCTCCATCTCTCACTGCAGAGAACCTGGTAGCAATCCTGCTCAGAGCATTCCTCCATGGAGCTCCTCCTGTCCCTCTCAAGCAGTTCATCTCTCGGCCAGGAGGGACATAGAAGCTCTTTCTGCGACTCTAGCAGATTTCCCAAAGGCTTGGATGGGAACAGAATTTATAACCCTTCTCTTCCCAACCCTCTAGCAAAAACCACCATCTTCTATCCCTTATATATTAGTACTGCATCTCCCTCATGATGTGATTCTGAGAGGGGAGGAAATGTTCTTTGGTCTCAGTACCAGGTGAAGGTATGGCTCTCGTGCACATGCTAGAAGCACACGGTGCTCATGCTCCCAGGGAACTGAGGACACTTCCTACTCCTCCCTGAGGAGCACAGCTGAACTACTTGCAGTGTAAGTACTGCCAAGCTTCCCAGATGAACTGCATGTCACTTCCCACGTCTCTGGAGTAGCAGCTCTGACATCAAGTTAACAAGTGCTGCCAGCATGCCAGGAGCATTCACCCTTTGGGATGTTTTTCCAAGCCAAATCCTAGCTCCAAGCCCCTTTGAACTAGTGGTTCACCACCACTGTAGAGCAGTGAGGTGGAGCAAACTGTGTGAGACCCAGGACAATTATAGCATGGGCGAGAAGAACATTTGGAGCAAGTCCCTGGACCCATGTTTCACATTGCAATGAGTGCCTAGAGCAGCAGAATCCGCAGAAGACTGGTACTGTGAGATCCAGGTAAGATTGAGCCTGAGGTGCAGCAGGACAACAAGGTTGTGCTGTAATCGGAATTTCTGCTTAAAAGCAGAAACCGACAGCACTAGTTGCAGCCTTACACAACCACAGCTTTCTCAACCAGCCCTCTCCAGAGCAGAGGGAAAGGAAGGGAAAGGGAATGAAAACTGTTTAATATTTCTCATGCAAGAAAGAGAGATTCAGGGGATGGACAATGGCCACGAGGCTTCAAACACATGTCTGCAAGTTCCTTCTTTATGATAAATATCTTGTGCACCCCTTGGCAAATCATAAACATACATTCTGTTGAAGCATCTAGTTGATTTCTTGTATGACACTGATTTATAACTTGTAACCAGCCTCCTGTTGAGTTCAACAGCTTGGTTTGACTAAAGCACAGGTTTCCCATCTGTTCTTCAGCCTCAGTCCTTTTTGCTGCAACATTGCACTGTGAGCTGTTACAGAGATCCCCTAAATCCCTCAAATCCTTTCCTAGATACATTGAGTCCCTATCCTACAGGCACTGCCTGTGTTCCTCATTCCTCAGTATATCTCATTGCATGGCCTGATATTCATCCTGTGCTGCTGGAGGCAATACAGGTGACGGTACAACTGCCCTATCACTGTAGTTACTGATTACCTCATCAGTTCTGCAATCGCCAGCTTTTACCAGCAATGATACTTGGTGTT
This sequence comes from Colaptes auratus, assembly GCA_015227895.2. NCBI lineage: Eukaryota > Metazoa > Chordata > Aves > Piciformes > Picidae > Colaptes > Colaptes auratus. The sequence goes on along the minus strand of CM037641.1, from coordinate 1,054,315 downwards.
GTCCTCAACTTAGTGGCAGAGTTGGAACAGTACTGGAATTAGCAGCTCTCCCTCCAGTTTCCAGTTAAGGAAACAGAATACTTTATTTTGCCTGGAGCAATCTACATTATTTCAGGCTAAAGAGGTATTGCACAAGTTGTTTATTCCAGTAGGTCTAGATTATCCTACACTCTATGAGGCTATGGGGCTACAAAGATAGCTACAGCAATCCCCGTGGAAAGACCTCAGGAAGAGCCCACCTTTTCTTTAACAAAAGGAGGGAAGGAAGCTGCTGGGAGCAATGCAATAGGAGGCTATGGAGAGCTTTGGCTTAGTGTAAGACCTTGTCCTGTTCTACAGCCTTGTTTCTTGCTCCTCTGGAAAATGAGCACAGTGTTCCCTAGAATCAGCAAGTTGGTCCCTCCATGGAGGTAAGAGGCCTGACAATACCAGAGCAGACCTTGAAGACAAATTTCACTGGGATTTGCAGATTTATTTTCATCCAGAATTGGAAGGAAATATCAAACAACATGAATGGAACCAAAATCCTGAACAGTTTTGTTTTGGAAACACAGCAAATTTTAAAGACAATTCTGGCATCCAAGATACCTGGCAGCATTTGGATAAAAGTAACTGGGTTCCCAGTGATTTCAGGGCTGCTAAGGGGAGGGCGAGGGGTGGCAGAGACCAGGCAGATGCCTCTGTTCAATGCAGTAGGTCTGTGGAGAACTGTTACTGGTTGGTTTTGTATTTTATTATAGAAAGCCTCTGAATCTGATGTTACATTTTGAATGTCAATGACAGAGGTCATTGAGAGGGGAACAAGGTCTAATAGGAGAGGGAATAACCAATTTCAGAGGGACTTAGGCCCACCTCAAATTATTACAAGGCTGGCAGAGCACATGCAATCGTATGATTATAGAATGGTTTGGATTGGAAGGGGCCTTTAAAGTTCATCTAGTCCAACCCCTCTGCACTGAGCAGGGATATCTTCAACTAGATCAGGTTGCTCAGAACCCTACCAACCTGACACGGCTGGGAATGAGACTTGAATAGATGACCAAACATTTATTTCAGATGTGGCTTTTCTCTTTCACGCCAATACTCACCAGCAGCCAGCCCGCTCTGCCACACTGAAACCTCCCACCCACACCACTCTCTCCATTGCTGAGGATCTTTCCTAGACATGTCTTATACAACCATTCAACACACATGCAGCATTTGCCATGAGCACAAAATCAAAATCCAGCTGCATGCTGTACATCCCCACTCCTATCTCTGCTCCTCCACCCCCTGGGTCCTTGTTGTGCTCAAGCTCAGGGTATCCCCATGCTAATGTGAGGCTGGGGGTGACTGCCAGGAGTAACTGGTTAAATAGGGTTAGTGCTGAGAGAAGTAGCTCCAAAGGACCTTTGCTTCTCTGTATCAAAACTTAAATAAAAGCCTCAGCCATGCATGGCTATGTTGGTACTGCTCAACAATGAAGGAGCTGCTGTGCTCCCTGCTGCTGTGTACCTGCAGGCTGTTGTGAAGATGATGCTCAGGGAGGGAGGGAGGTGTTTTAAGGAGAGTGGAGGCTCAGCTGAGCTTTTGATTACAGATTTCAGCACTTGAATGATAGCACAGTCAGGGTCCTGAGACAAATTGTCACATTAATGTAATTAGACACAGGCTATTAACCTTTAAGACTGCTTTGAAACAACTCTTGGGGGCTAATCAAGATCATAATTCTAAAATGGTAGAATTGCCACTGCACAGCAAGGTAAAGCAGGCATTAATACATTACAGCTGCCTTATCAAACATACCTTTCATTCAAAAATACCTGAGCATTTCTGCCATTTATGAGTCAGTCCAGCTTAGGATACTTTGCAGATGCCTTTGTATGCCACCCCAGGCACCAGTACTGACAGCAAAACTCCTTATTGCCAAGGCATCCTTAGGCAATAGATCCCCCAAAGATTTTAGTCACTTGCCTCTCAGACTGGCCCTTTACATAGCATCAAGTATCTTTGTGCAACCATTACCCTCTCCCATGCTGTGCAAGCTGGTTGAATAGTGATAAAACCCAACAAGCAGGCCAGTTCCTGCTTGGTTTTATTTTTAGTGCAGGTTTTTGCCATTGTGTCAGTTTGGAGCATGCGAAGGCAAAGACAGACCAGTGGTTTGCAGCTCAGCTCAGTGGTAGGGGACAGAGACCAGAGAAAGAGGAAATGAATGACTAAAAGACATGTAGAGAGACAGATGGGGAGATGGATGGAGAGGGGAGAATTGTCATTCTTTCTAAGGCTTGTATCCACTAAAGCTCCGTCCTAGCACTACACAGAGCTGTCCTGGTTTGAGTTAGAAGCTTACTGAACCCTGCCCTATTCCTGTGATGCTTATGCTCAAATGGTGCAATGGTGTCTTCTTTTCTGTCCTCAGGAATGAGAAAGTAAGAATGGAAAGGTTGAGGAGTGTGGGTTGCCAACAGCCCCAGACAGCAGGCTGCATGTGGCTTGAGCAGCCCTTTCAGAGCTATGAGGCTCCTGCAGGGGAGATGTGGGGTCTTTTGCAAATTGCTTGGTAAAAGCTAGACATCTGAGCAGCTGTTGAAGTCCCCTGGTGATTGCTGACATAGGTGACTGCAGTTAGACGTTTAACCTTCTGGCAGGTATGTTGTAACCTGGGCTCTTGTCACACACAAGCTCCACCCAGTCCAGCAGTGGTGCCTGCTGTGACCATGCCTTCTGCAAAAACAGAGCAGGTGAGACAGAAGGGAAGGCACGTGGTGCCTTGCTCTAGTTCAAAGCTTCCCCTTTCCACAAAACTGGTCTGTGAAGGTGGGTTTGCATGAAGATGCCCTTACTGCAAACTGGCCAAGCCAAGTTATGGGCACAGGCTCTGCACAGTCAGATTCACGTGGCGAGCTGTAGCTCCAGTGAGCATGTGAGTTGAAAAGCAGGGCAAGAACTCTGTAGATGGATGCAGCTATTTTTTCAATACATGTGAACTAGAGCTCTTTACATTTCCCTTTCAAATAGTGCTATGCAGTGCCTGTGAGATATTCCCTGGAGAAGCTGACTCTGCTGAATGCTGGGCTGCATTGGGCAGGTGGGATTAGGCAAAGTGTGGTTTGTTCTGTTCACTGGGCAAACTGTGCCAGCTTCCCTGAAGGAATGGCATTTGGCTGGAAAAGCACTGTCTGGACAAATGAGTATGCTCTTGCCTTGATTCATCTGGAATTTGTCAAGGGAGCCAAAACTCAGCATTGCTGTGAGATAACATTGTGATTGCCATTTCAAAACATCATCCCTTTCAGTTTTGTCTTACAAAACTCTTCTTTGCTTTTTTTCCAACTTTGAGGTTGCCTGGTGTGATAAGGTCTCTTCCATACTACTACATTTTCCCTCATTAAAGGGATTGGGTGAATCCACTTTGTGGCTTGGGGATGGACCCTGTGTTGGGTTAAGTCCTAAGTCCTCTTTGGGAATTGCTTGGGCAGAGATGGGGCCAAATTTTTCTCTAGGACTGTCCCATCAAAATGAGCACACTAACAACTGAGCACCAGTAGCACTCATACAGATATGGCCTCTTTGGTACCAGGCACACTGCCACCAAGCAAGTGTCTTCTATGGCACCTCAAGGGTAAGGATTTTTGTTTGTGGAAATTCAAGTGGGGGGATGCTTTTCACTTCTCCATGGCCTTTATCTTCACAAATGCAAGCACTCAGATACAGAGAAAATAAATAGAACTAGTGGGAGGAAAGGTTAATAGAAGTATTGATGATGGTCTTGTAGTACCAGTTCAAATTGAGGTCCCAGCTGTGGAAGTGTTCTACACAGGCAGAACAACACGTGCTCCCCAGGGAAGAAAAGTTTCTGAAGAGGCTTACCATAGGAAGGGTGGTCAGTTGTGTTTTCAGCCTGGATCTCATGACATGACCATGCTACAAGTTCAGAGGTAATCTCCTTCAGGTCAGTTCTACATGTCTCAGCCCCTTGAGAATAACATTTCTGTGCCTTTTCAGTACATGTCAGCATAGAAATGGCACCATCCACTACCTGAGCATCTTCAGAGACCTTTTTTAATCATACCCTGTGTACTAAGGGAGAGGATGCAAACCACTGTTACAGGTGTAGATCCAGAATTTTAGAGAGCAAGGCCATCTTTCTAGATGTCAGGTAAAGCTGCAACCCTTTCTGGCCAGCCTGGATGCTACTGTGTCCATAATGATCTGTTTACACAATTTAAACTCCCCAAGCTTGCCACACATGATAAATCTTCCTTCTATCTCCATAGCAATCTGCTACAAAGGGTTCTAGCTGGAAAGGATGCACCTTTTCCCTGCCTGTTCCAATCCTGTGCTGTTCATATTTCCATAAGAGTGATTTTTAAATTGGCTTGCATCTCCAATCTAAAATTATTATCTATAAAATGCAATTTTTCACTGTGCACAGTCACAAGAGAGAAACACCAGGGAAACTGAATTGCCAAATAAGAAAAAAACCCAAGCAGTTAGGACCTCTAGAGGCTTCCAGCGTCAGGCATAAAAAAGAGCTGATAAAACACTATGTTCTGAGCCGTATTTCCAGCAGTTTGCTAGATGGCAGCAGCTGATTTAACCTCTTCAGTGCCTGATGGTACACTACAGCCAACAGCTGTATCTCTACTGCCAGCAGAGACGTGATGCAGCATGCGACAATGTACATGAGGTGGCTCGGATGCTGCAGGCAGGAGAGCCGGGCTGCAGTGCTGCCTGCAGAGGCCCACTGAGGCTGCAGCAGCTGTCGTACTGATGTACTCACCCAACTAATGTCATCAGCATTCAGCTAAAGACATCAGAGCACAGCTGAGATGGGGTGTGATTGAATGACTGTGTGCTTATCGTGGGCTGGACCTCCAGAGACAATAGGGTGTCCACAAAAAACAAGGTCAACGTGGGAAAGAAGTCAGAGAAAACAAGAGGTAGACAAACTCCGTGGATGTTTCCAGATGGCAAAAAGCAAGAACCTCAGAAGGGCACACAGCCAGGCTCCCACTCATCTTAAGCCCCAGCTCTCTCTAGGGTGCAACGGTTTACCAAGTAACACCATGGCCTGCAGAGCCATCTACTGACAGAGAGATGCAGGACAAGGAAATTATTTATTTATTTTCCCCCTAACGTGTATTTTTTTCCCAACTTTGTCCACGAAATTGAGAAGTTCCTTGAACTACACCCCGTGGACAGTATTGCCAGTATAGTTTGGCTGAATGCAAGAACTGTTTTACTCTGTCAGTCTGATATCTGCTCTTCTCCATAAGAAATGTTCAAATACTGTACCATCTTTAGGTAAGGCTCTGTGGTGCAAGACAAAGGAAGAAATGACAATTATTTTAAAGTATCTTTGGAAATTAGGAGACAGACTGTTCCCTCCTCAAATAGGAGCTTCTCTTGAAAATCATGCCTGTAAAAGAACACATTGTGTGGATGCAGTCCTGTAAGCTGGTCCAGGACACAGTAGCATTGGGAATGAAAGGTGAGTTGAGGCCACAGGGCTGCAGATCCCGAGTTATTGCAAAGGCAGAGGTATGTCTGCTCTAACAAAGTTTCCTTCCATGCAGACACCACTTCTTGGGGAGGTTTTTATCTGCTGTAAATGTATACAAGCCCCAGCACTTTTGTTTCACACCAGAGTTCATATGGATAGAAGATTGGACCTCTGCCACTCTGCCTATTTCTCCCATATCTGTAGAAACAAATGTTTTCTGCCTGATCTGAGTAAGCAAAATGGACTTGTGTATTTATTCCACAGCAATACCAGCTTATTTTATTTGTGTGCGAACAGCAGACTTTAGAATGGGTACAATTCCTGTTTTCAAAGTGTTCCATGTCTTGGGGTAGAAATGGTAGAAAAACTCTAACTATATACTGCAGTTCTTAGTTTTGCAGCGTGGATGTTTCATGGAAAGCAGAGCTTACAGTGGTCTAGAAAAATTAATTCCTACCACACTCAAATGCCTCACAACAATTCAGTACTTAAAGGGGGCCTGTAAGACAGATAGGGACAATCATTTTTAGCAAGGTCTGCTGTAACAGCACAAGGGGTGATGGTTTTAGACTACGAACGTGGAGGTTTAGACTAGATATAGGGATTTTTTTTCCCCCTACAGTGCCCAGAAAGGTGGTAGAGGCCCCATGCCTGGGAATGTTCCAGGTCAGGTTGGACAGGGCTCTGAGCAACCTGATCTACCTGGAGACGTCCCTGCTGACTGAAGAGGGGTCAGACTACATGACTTTTAGAGGTTCCTTCCTACCTAAAGCATTCTGTGATTCTATGATTTTCAGTATGGAAAACTGTATTATTTGCAAAACAGCAGGTGGCCCTCTAAGTGTTTGTCATCCGATGGCCTGCATATGCAGCAGTTCTGGGAGTCAAGTGACCAAGCTGATGCAAAGAGGATTAGGAGGATTGGCCCAGCTTTGACTGATGGCTAGGTGTTTAGGCAAGACTTTGACCAAAATGCTCCAGAAATCTTATGTTTCAACCTAGGTGTGGTGGTAAGCTTTCCCTGTCACTCAAAGCCTCATGCAATTCCCCCTCTTCCTGGGCTGCTCCCAGATTGGAGCTGCAGGCAGACGCTTGTGTTGCTTCACTGACACAGTGAAGCCTTCTCATAGCCTTCTCACAGCTCTCACAGCAGCATGCTCTGGTCAAGCCAGAGCTTTGCAGCTGTCCCTACCTCCAGCCACTGGCACCAAGCAGCCCCCAGAGCTGGCGTGAGCACAGCCACATTGGGATTTCACCATCACTCTGAGGCAGCATGCGACATCCCCGTTCACTGCCTGGAAAAGACCTCCCAGCCTGCACCCCTATGCAGCCCCATGCAGCACAAGCCTCCCTCTCTGCTGAACTTTCGTGCTTGTGCAATTTTAGGAGACCATGTTCAACAGGTTCAACAAGTGCAGGGTCCTGCACCAGGCTGGGGCAAATCCTGGTATCAGCACAAGCTGGGGAAATGAAGATATGGAGAACAGTCCTATGCAGAAAAACTTGGAGGTGCTGCTGAATGAAAAGCAAGACATGAGCCAGCCATGTGCACTCACAGCCCAGAATGCCAGCTGTATCTTGGGATGCATCTAAAGCAGTGCGGCCAGCAGGTCAAGGGAGCTGATTCTGTCCCTCTGCTCCACTCTGCTGAGAATCCACCTGCAGTGCTGTGTCCAGCTCAGGACCCATTGGAGCAAGTCCAGAGAAGGCAACAAAAATGGTTAGCGGGCTGTAACATATCTCCTATGAAAAACAGCTGAAAGTGTTTGTTCAGCCTGGAGAAGGCTCTGGTAAGACCTTGTTGCAGCCTTTTAGTACTAAATGGTGGGGGTTGGTCTCTTCTCCCAGGCAACCAGCACCAGAACAAGAGGACACAGTCTCAAGCTGCACCAGGGGAGGTTTAGGCTGGATGTTAGGAAGAAGTTCTTCATAGAAAGAGTGACTGGTCATTGGAATGGGCTGCTCAGGGAGGTGGTGGAGTCACCATCACTGGAGGTGTTTAGGAAGAGACTGGATGGGGTGCTTGGTTCTATGGTTTAGTTGATTAGATATCATTGGATGATGGGTTGGACTCGATCTCAAAGGTCTCTTCCAACCTGGTTAATTCTATTCTATTCTATTCTATTCTATTCTATTCTATTCTATTCTATTCTATTCTAAATGAGGTCTTATAAGAAAGATGGGGACAGACTTTTTAGCAGGACCTGATGTGGCAGGACAAAGGTGTGATGACTTTAAACTAAAACCTGGGAGATTTAAATTAGATACAAGGATGACATGCTTTACAACGAAGGTGATGAAAGAGTGGCACAGGTTGCCCAGAGAGGTGATAGATGTCCCCGTGCCTGGAAACATTCCAGGTCAGGCTAGACAGGGCTCTCAGCAACCTGATCTCATTAAAGATGTCCCTGCTCACTGTAAGGGTTTGGACTAGATGACCGTTAAAGGGCCCTTTTCACCCGTTCTGTGCTTCCAAGTGTCAATCATCGCCCCAGGTGGCGAGAAGAGCGCTCGCAGCCAATCAGCGCCCTCCGCTCACCTCCAGCCCGCCCAGGTAATAGCCAATGAGGCGACAAGGCGCAAGGGCGAGCATCTAGTGGCGGTTGGCGTCGACAGTTGGTGCCGTTGGACGGGGTCGGGAAGCGGTTGGCCGTCGTCAGTTGGTGTCGTGTGACGGGCGGCGGCAGACGTGGTGCGGCACAGCCGGAGTCCCTCAGAGGAGCGAGGAAATCATGGTGGGGAATGGGATCCTGATGGCTGGAGAAGAAGGAGGGAGGATATGGGAGAGGGAGGAAAGGTGTTTGGGAGTGCTCTTACTGCAGCAGGCCGAGGAGCTTATGACCGCCTGTGCCGCGGCAGGAGGGGCAGGATGCCTCTACACCAAGTGCCGCAGTAGCAGTGAGAGAGGAGAGTTGAGGAGAAGGAGGGAATTCAGGGGAGGCTAGGCGTCGAAACCGGCCAGCGGCCGGTAAGACTAAACCTGTCGAAAAGCGACGGCAGTCTGTTGGTAGCGGCCGCCTCCGGCGCGCAGAGGTGAGGGGCGGGCTGGAGCCCGAGGCCAAGCCCGGTACCAATGAGAAAGCGATAAGGAGCGCGGCCGCAGCCTGACGGCCCTGCCGCCGCCTCTGGGGGGTCGGGGCATGCGGCCGCCGAGGCGTGGCGGAGCCAAGTAGAGGAGGGGAGCTTGGCTGGCAGCCAATGGCGAGGCCGGAGGGGCAGAGCTAGTGGCGGCTAGTTGCCGCTGGCGGCGGCGGCGATGAGGGTGGGCTGGTTGTCACAAGCCCGGGCAGCGGGCGGGGTGGAAGCCCTGGGAGCTTGGTACCACGGCGGCGTGGAAATAAACACAGTTAGTCTCGATGGCAAAAGGCTTCGCACAGTACCACAGGGGTGGGAATTAAAGCACGGTATCTGGCGTATCTGAAAAGGAGGTTGGAGCGAGGTGGGGATCCGTTTATTCTCCCACATAACAAGCAACACGACAAGAGGAAATGGCTTCAGGTTGGACCAGGGGAGGTTTAGGCTGGATATTAGGAAATACTTCATCACCAAAAGGGTTGCTAAGTGTTGGAACAGGCTGCCCAGAGAAGTGATCGAGTCGCAATCCCTGGAGGTATGTGGAGATGTGGTTTAGTGGTGCCCTGGCAGTAATAGGTTAATGGTTGGACTTGATGATATGAAAGGTATTTTCCAGCCTAAGCCATTCTAGATTCTGTGGTACAAGTTTTGATAAAGCTATCAAAAAAACAGGAAAGAGTAGCCCAGACACACTATGTTTTCTTTTGCAACCCCATTTTTTCTTAGATGCACTGTTACAGTAAGCTAGAAAACCATCTTTATTTCCATCTCAAGTGTAAGGCAAAATTGTTGTACTGAGAGATTAAACACGTGGCACAGTTGCTTAGAGTCAAAGGAGTTGGCTAAAGTGGACAGATGACATACAACTGGGAATCTCAGATGGTTTCCAGGAGGAACTCAAATGTGAATGAATTACCAGGATCTAGGTACCTCTATGCTTATTATAATGGAAAACGTGTGGGTTTGTGGTCCTGGGGTCCCATGCAGGAAAGATTCTTGCAACAGTTACCCAGTACCTGATTTGGCAACAAATCAAGGAAATTTGGGATATTATATAAAAACAATCTTCTAAAACTAAAGAAAGGTGAAAAGGAGACAAGCCAGAATATTAGAGATATATGTGCAACGTGGTAAGGGATGATGAATCTGTACTCACCCTATATGGTCATGGACACTATGTTGTCCTTAAGATCAGTCTCAAAGTCAGTCCAGGTCGACCAGGGGCAGACAGTTTAACCAGTTGAATTGTCACTCAATTTTAACCAAGGAATAGTGCAGCAGAGAAAGATCACAAGGAAATATACAAGGATGCTAGCTTGTCATTATGAGAGCAAATAGCTCCATATCTCATTATTGTTCCACTTTTAATTTGCAGCGTGAATGCATATCGATCCACGTTGGTCAGGCTGGTGTTCAGATTGGCAATGCATGTTGGGAATTGTATTGTCTAGAACATGGAATCCAGCCCGATGGCCAAATGCCTAGCGACAAAACTATTGGAGGTGGAGATGATTCATTAACACTTTCTTCAGTGAGACAGGAGCTGGTAAACATGTTCCCAGAGCAGTGTTTGTGGACTTAGAGCCAACCGTAGTTGGTATGTATGCAACATTAAATATCTTTAGTGTAAATGCAAAGCTCCTCTAAGGTCTTCTTCATTTAATTAGACCACTATAGATTTTAAACAGTGTGTGTCTGGATGCTTTTTTGATGTTTGAGTTTACTGTTATGTGAACAAAATTAAATAACGGTCTCCTGGTAGCATTTGGAAAATAACAGAACTTTTTTTTTGCAGTCTAGATAATCTTTCTAAATTGCTATACAGCATCCAGAGCTTTGTTTAATTGCTACCCAGAATCTTGTCTATACCTGTCATGTCATTGTCTGAGTGACCTCTTCTTCAGTATAAATACTGCTTTCTGAGTGCCTGGTGTTTTCTCCCAAACAAAAGGCTGAAGTTGTGCCATCTTTTTAGTCTAGTCAGACAAGCTGCTTATAGTCAGGTATGCTCTGTGCACACTTTCGACATGTGCCCTTGGTGTATAGTCACAAGGAAGCACATGGGATCTGAACAGATCAAATTTATGTTGTGGTATTTTGTTTTTTTGTTGTAGATGAAGTACGTACAGGCACATACAGGCAGTTGTTCCATCCTGAGCAACTCATTACTGGGAAAGAAGATGCAGCCAATAATTATGCCAGAGGCCATTATACCATTGGAAAAGAGATTGTTGATCTGGTGCTAGACCGCACTCGCAAAGTGGTGAGAATCCATGCTGCCAGTTGGTAGTTAGAATAATTGATAGGGCTCTACAGCCATCCATGGTGATGGTTTGCTGTGGCTTTCTGTAAGATTTTTGTGCATACTTGATTGTTAATATAAACCAAAAGTTTTGCATCCTTGCTCCCCTTCAAGTTGGATAAAAATACAGTTAGTAAAACTTAAACATTTTTTTAGGCTCTGAAATACCATTATTTGAAAGCATTTGAAGGATACCTAAAACATATTCTGAAGGCCATAAAGAAATGTAACAATGCTGTTATACTTTTTGGTTTGTTATTTTTAGTTTGAATTACCTCATTGTGTGTCAGGCAAAATATTTCTGGTACCCCAAACCTCAGGTTTTGGTTGAATGCTTTGCAATTTATCTTAGTCCCGTAGATGCTTTTTTAATCTTAACATTGTTTGTAAGAAACAATGATGATTCAAAGTGGTATGATTCAAAGTAAAATGGTGATTGTCTGTTTAAAGTTACAAAACTACTTGTTTTCAGCATCTAATTGGTACTTGCTGAAAGGTAGAAGGGGAACACAAACACATTCTAAAGCTGTAACTTCTCTCAGTGACACAGAGCTGCTCTTGCCATTATAAAGCAATTTTTAAATATTAAAATATTCCTATTCAGAGAAAGTTATGCAGAGGCACTGGTCCTTTTGAGTAAAAGGGCAAGTGAAAAGAAAAACTATCTCTCAGTAATGCTGGGGTGGTTTTTTATTTTAGCAATCTAAAACTAAAACTCATAGAATCTTAGAATGAATGCAGCTCAGGTTTTGGTTGGCTTTCTGGGCTGAAAGTGCAGATTGCTGGCTCAATTGAGCTTCTTAACTGAAGACCTTCTCCTCAGGACTGCTCTCTAATCATTCTCTGCCAAGTCTGTGTTTGTGCTTGGGATTGCCCCGGTCAAGGTGCAGGACCTTGGATTTGGCTTTGTAGAACTTCCTGAGGTTAGCATGGCCTCACCTCTCAAGCCTGTCATGGTCCCTCTGGATGGCTTCCCCTTTCTTCCAGCGTGTCAACCATACCATACAGCTTAGTGTTGTCAGCAAGCTTGCTGTGGGTGCCTTGACCCCACTGTCCATGTTGCTGACCTTAAACTTAAGAAAGAAATGCTTTGGAATTATTATTCTAGTATTGCTCTCTCCAAAATAACAACTTCTTTTTTCCTCTCCCATGTCTTGTCATCCATTATAGGCTGATCTGTGCACAGGGCTGCAAGGTTTCCTTATCTTCCACAGTTTTGGAGGAGGCACTGGTTCAGGGTTTGCCTCTCTGCTCATGGAAAGGCTCTCTGTTGACTACGGCAAAAAATCTAAACTAGAGTTTGCCATTTATCCGGCACCACAGGTTTCCACTGCTGTCGTTGAACCCTACAACTCAATTCTCACCACCCACACCACATTAGAGCATTCTGACTGTGCCTTCATGGTAGATAATGAAGCCATTTATGATATATGTCGTCGTAACCTTGACATTGAGCGTCCCACTTACACCAATTTAAACCGATTAATTGGGCAAATTGTTTCATCCATCACTGCTTCGCTGCGTTTTGATGGAGCCCTCAATGTAGATCTGACAGAATTCCAAACCAACCTTGTTCCATACCCACGAATCCATTTCCCCCTGGTAACATACGCCCCTGTCATCTCAGCTGAAAAAGCCTACCATGAGCAGTTATCTGTGGCTGAAATCACCAACGCTTGTTTCGAACCAGCCAACCAGATGGTGAAATGCGACCCTCGCCATGGCAAGTACATGGCCTGCTGCATGCTGTATCGAGGTGACGTTGTTCCCAAAGATGTCAATGCAGCTATTGCAACCATCAAGACTAAACGTACCATTCAGTTTGTGGATTGGTGCCCTACTGGATTCAAGGTACTTACACTGCTTTTGTAGTGCCTGATGTTTGAATTACCAGAGATTGTGCAGTACTCGGAGGCAGCAGTCATCCTACAGTGCCACAATGTCCCCAGCAAACATTTTTATAGAATGGAATCCTACAACTGTTTGGGTTGGAGAAGACCTTTAAGATCAAATCCAACCATTATCTAACTCTACCAGGTCTGGTGCTAAATCATGTCACAGTACCACATCTATGCATCTGTTAAATACCTCCAGGGATGGGGATACAACTGCCTCCCTGGGGAGCATATACCAGTGGATAACACTTTCAGTGAAGATCTTTCATCTAATATCCAGTCTAAATCTCCCCTGCTGCAAGTCACGGCCATTTCTTTTCATCCTATCACTTGTTACTGGGGAAAGAGACCAGCCCCCACCTGGCTCAAATCCCACTTCAGGTAGTTGTAGAGAGCAAGAAGGTCTACCCTCAGCTTCCCTTTCTCCAAACTAAGCCCAGTTCCCTCACCCACTCTTCACAAGACCTGTTCTCCAGAGCCTTCACTAGCTTTGTTGCCCTTTTTAATGTCTTTCTTGAGTGAGAGCCCCAAAACTGAACCCAGTACTTCAGGTGTGGCCTCACCAGTTCTGAGTATGGGGGGATTTTGTTGAAGTGCAAAATAACCATGAACTGTTTTATCTGCTCATAACCAGGGAGATTTTTCAATTGTTAACAGAAATAAGTCTTTAAGTCTTAGCGCTCCTAAGGAAAGTTTTCATCTGTTTTCTTGAAGGTGGGCATTAACTACCAGCCTCCAACTGTGGTGCCAGGTGGTGACCTCGCAAAGGTGCAGCGGGCTGTGTGCATGCTGAGTAACACCACCGCCATTGCTGAAGCGTGGGCTCGCCTTGACCACAAATTTGATCTCATGTATGCCAAGCGTGCCTTTGTGCACTGGTATGTTGGGGAAGGGATGGAGGAAGGAGAATTTTCTGAAGCTCGAGAAGATCTGGCTGCCCTTGAGAAAGATTATGAAGAAGTTGGCATAGACTCAGTAGAAGCAGAGGCTGAAGAAGAAAATGAATACTAGAAAACTGAAGTTTGAAAATATTTATTTAAGAATATGAAAGAATTGCAGAACCTTGTTCACTTGTTTGATTGTTTTGAAATAAATGCTTTTGTTTAGTGGTGTGTTTGGGAAGAAATGGAGGAAGGAGAATTTTCTGCAGCTTGAGAAGATCTGGCTGCCCTTGAAGGAGATCAGAAAGAAGTTGATGTAGACGCAGTAGAAGCAAAATTTGAATTAGAATATGAATATTAGAAAACCAAAGTCTGAAAAAACAGAATTAAAAAAAATGCAGAATTCTATTCACTTATTTTACTGTTTTAAAATAAAGTTTTAAGGTTCTATCTTTTTTTTTCTTCTTCTTGATTGTTTCTATGTATACTGACTAAGTGAAGGCCATTTGAGATTGCAGGGTTTGGTAGCATCTGGCCATGTGCAAATTATAGAATAAATCTGGAAATTTTATGCACTTTCCTGGCATGCCAACATGCTGTGAGGGTTCAAAGGAAGGCTGTGAAGATTAGCAGTGGGCTGGAGCACCTCTTCTATGAGGACAGGCTCAGAGCAGTGGGGTCTTTCAACCTTGGGAAGAGAAGACTCCCAGAAGACCTTCCTGCAGCCTTTCAGTACTTAAGAGGGGCCTGCAGGAAAGATGAGGAGGCACTCTTGATCTGTGAGTGTAGTGACAGGATGAGGGGTAATGGTTCTAAACTGAAAGGGGAGATTTAAGCATAAGGAAAAAAATTCTTCACAATGAGGGTAGTGAAATACTGGAACAGGTTGCCTTGAGAAGTTGTGGATACCTCACATGTGCAAGTGTTCAAAGATGGGGCTTTAAGCAACCTGCTTCAGTAGAAGCCCGTGGGGAAGTGCTGTCTGCAGGGTGTGAGCAAGGCCGTGGCCACCACCTGGGCTTCTTGGTCACACCGTGGGGCACAGAACAGGCAGGATCGGGTCATTCGCTGTTGAGGCCGGGACTGCTCATCTGGAGAAGCTGGGACGTGTCCAGCTGAAGTGAGGAAGAGGCCCTACGGGCTCCGTGGGGTGGGTCGGGGGAGGAGGGCAGCCTACAGCAGCATTGAAGCTCTGCCGCCTGCGGGACACGCTGGTTCAGCCCACGTGGAGGTGCTGCAGACTCGGGAACAGCCGAGCTCATCCAGGGCAGAGACAAGCCGTGGGCAGAGATGCAGCACCGAAAGTTATTACTTTCAACAGGATTTTTCTCTTTTTTTTGGTGAAACATTACAATACTTGCACGTTATCTTTTCCCATATTTGTTTTTTAATGACTTATCCAAAACGAAAAGGAAGTATCAGCTGGTGCTCTTTAGCTCAAACAATATACCTCTTGTAAAACTTCCTAAGCAATTCATATCTGATTAAAGTCGGGCAAAACATCTTTTCCCTAACTTCAGACCTGCCTTTCTATTATGCTTCTCATAAAGGAAAACATTTGTTGTGAACAATAAAAGGGAAGTACCACTTTCCTGTGTACAGTTGTAACATCAAACCTCAGTCTTTAATATAATGGGTTCCTATTCTCTCCCTGGAATAAAGGCCAGGCTAAGTGAAACATTTCCAAGAAGAAATGGGGGGGGGAAAAATCCCTAGAAACAATTTTTAAAAAATAAAAATTAATCCCCAAAGAGCAAAACACTCAGCTCCTCTTTGGCCCAAAGCTCTCTGCTTTGCTATCTACCTGACCGACTGCCAAGAAATGATTATCCAAAAATTCAAGACACAGGATCATTTTTCCCTGGGCCAGAGCTTTCACAGGGAAAGAAGAGACCCAGCAGATAGAAAAAAGAAACAGAATTTCTTTTGTAGAAATCGCAGGAGAAAGATGTATAACACAGATGAGAGAATGTGAAAAGAGGTGGATGGCACATTGAGTGAAAGGGAAGATGCAGCCATTTTTGGCATGGCACTGACAGCAACTCCCTCTGTGGCTCTTCACTGTACTGTCCTGTCTCTGTTTACTGTCTGCAAGACAGGAAGAAAGAAATCTACCTGCATTGCTGAACTGTGGAAAAACAGTTAATGATTGATGGAGATTTTAAAGATGGAAGTGTGCAGCATAAAAACTGGTCGTGGGTAAATACTAGGGGACTGAAACTTTGACCTCAGCTCACAGAGGCAGCCAAACATCTGGGCATTGTCTGTTAGCAAAAACTAGTAAAAAGCTCATTAGTAAAAATATTTGAGAACAGTATCACTTTGTGCTCTGAATCACACTCAGAGAAATATTACAAAAATGACTGTCAAAACTCTCAATTCTTCTCAAACAAAATAATTTTAAGCAGTAGAAATCATAGAATTATTTCAATTGGAAAAGACCATTCAGATCATCATGTCCAGTCAATATCTAACTCTACCAGTCTGGTGCTAAACCATGTCCCTTAGCACCACATCTCTTCATCTTTGAAACACCTCCAGGGATGGGGATTGAAGTGCCTTCCTGGGGAGTATATTCCAATGATTGAGAACCCTTTTAGTCAAGAGCTTTCTTCTAATCTCCAATCTAAATCTCCCTTGGTGCAACTTGAAGCCATTTTCTCTTGTCCTATCACTTGTTACTTGGAAGAAGAAACTGACACCCACATGGCTCCAACCTCCTTCCTGGCAGTTGTAAAGAGCAAGAAGGTCTCCCTTCACCCTCCTTTTTCTCCAGGCTAAACAACCCCAGTTCCCTCAACTGCTCCTCTCAAGAGCTGTTCTTCAGACCCTTCACCAGCTTTGTTGCCCTTCTCTGAACACACTCTAGCACCTCAGTGTCTTATAGTGAGGGCCTCAGAATAAACACAATACTCCAGGTATGGATTCATCATTGCTGAGCACAGGGGGACAATCACTTCCTTGCTCCTGCTGGTCACATCGTTCCTGATACAGGCCAAGAACTGTTGGCCTTCTTAGCCACCTGGGCACATTGCTGGCTCATACTGAGTGGGCTGTTGATCAACACCCACAAGTCTTTGGCACTCTTTCCCAAGCCTGACATGAAAAATAACAGAAAAAACAGTATTAAAGAAGCACTTCAGAACTGTCAAAATACTATTTCCTGGTTAGTGTGAGAAACAAGTAAACAATGGGAAAACACTAGGTTTGAGTTTATGCAATCCTAACCACAGCTGTTTGATCATACTGTTAGTCCTCAGGTATTCAAATAGATTAAAAAAAATAAGCTTTTAATGGTCAAAACATTATTCTCTTACATTCATTAATTATCCTGGAGCAATGTATGACTTTAATCATCTGCAATTAACCCCAAGGCTTGTATTTTCTTTCAACAACTAAGATGCCATTACATCTTTCTCCTTTTACTACATTTCCCTGCTGATTTTGCACACATTGAAAATAGTGAGTGGGTGAGAGAGAAACATCTTATTTTACTGAGGCTCAGGATAGCACCTTCACCTCCTCGGATGTAAAGAGGAGTTTCACAGGAGCTCAAGGGGAACAGGACTAGTTGTAGCCTTGATAAAGAATATAGAAATGATGTAAATGCAAAATCTCTGTGGTATTTTTCTTCAATGTTATTTGCTTCCTGTTACCTCACAGACAAAAGTTAAGCTCCTGCACTACATGGCAGAAGTCCTGTATCAAATGGATTTTGGCATAATGTAGATACTAGTTGAATTCTCACAGCCTGTATAATCATGAGGACAAAAATGAAGAGCAGAATAAGATACAACAAGGAAATGGAATAAAGAATAACGTGAGGTCATTCTCCAAAGATATGAAAAATGAAATTTAGTCTAACATGTGATGGCAAAGGACAAATAATAAGGGATGAAAGGTTGTCAAAGGTTATGGCATGCCAGCCACTAAATAAGTGACAGGTGCTCTTTGCAGCCTCTCTCCCTTCTCAAAGGGAAGAAAAAGGGAATAAAGGAGAGAAATTTAAGCATTTCAAACACTGAAACAGGCTGCCCAGGGAGGTGGTTGAAACCCCTTCCCTGGAGGTGTTTCAGAGACACAGAGATGTGGTGTTAAGGGACATGGTTTAGCACCAGACTTGTCAGAGTTAGATAATGGTTTGACTCATGATCTTAAAGTGACCTTAAAGATCTTACAATACAATACAATAAATCCAGGTTGGAAGAGACCTTCAAGATCATCGTGTCCAACCTATCAACCAATCCAACCCACCTAAACAACTAGATCATGGCACCAAGCACCCCATCAAGTCTCCTCCTGAATACCTTCAATGATGGTGACTCCACCACCTCCCTGGGCAGACCATTCCAATGGGCAATCACTCTCTCTGTATAGAACTTCCTCCTAACATCCAGTCTAAACCTCCCCTGGTGCAGCCTGAGACTGTGTCCTCTTGTTCTGGTGTTGCCTGCCTGGGAAAAGAGACCAACCTCTGCCTGTCTACAACCTCCCTTCAAGTAGTTGTAGAGAGCAATAAGGTCACCCCTGAGTTTCCTCTTCTCCAGGCTAAGCAACCCCAGCTCCCTCAGCCTCACCTCATAGGGCTTGTGTTCCAAACCCCTCACCAACTTTGTTGCCCTTCTCTGGACACGTTCCAGCAAGTCAACATCCTTCCTAAACTGAGGGACCCAGAACTGGACACAGTACTCTAGGTGTGGCCTAACCAGTGCTTTTTCCAACCCAAATGATTCTATCATTCTTTGATTCTATTTATTGAAAAGAAAACTAAAACTAACGAAAACACTAACAATAAAATGAAATATATACAAATATATACAGACCTAGGGTCAAACCTAATCCCCTGATGGCAATTAGTCATTGTCACCAGTGGTGGTGTGGCAGAAGTACCAAACTGGACTCAGTGGTGGATGGGAACTAGATTCAGGACCTGGATTCTGGAAGCTGGACCCAGGTACTCAAGTATCAAGATCATGGGCAGAATAGACAGAGTGCTCCTTGGACACTGGCCATTGAAAAAAAGAGTTAAGAGAAGATGATGAGAAACTTTACCCTCATAATCCCCCATCTTTATAACAAACATGATGGAATGGAATGGGATGGAATGGAATGGAATGGAATGGAATGGAATGGAATGGAATGGAATCCCTTGTCGGTTAGTTTAGGGTCACCTGAACTGTCTGCTCCTTCCTGAAGGTGTGTCCTTTTACTCTGCACTCTCAATGTAGTACACAAGATTTATCAGTGACGTTGGTCTGCACATCAATCCTTGGTACTGACTAGAAACTCCGAGCATTAGGACACTGCCTGTAAAAACATTCTATTAACTCCAGAAAGTGGAGTTATTTAGAAGAGACTGAACTGAAAAGTAAATCACCTAACAGAATTAGCTCTGTTCTAACTCAAATCAAGATAGGTCTAATGTCTCCCTTCAGTAGCCACTTAAAAAAGAGGAAGTTTATTAAAAATGTTTTCGTAGCTGGTGTAAGCAGGATCATCCCTGAGAAGGTGGTGAGACCAGATGAGGTTTCAAGTGACTGGAGATGAGCAAGCATGGTGAATATTTTTGTAAAAGAAGGGAGGGAGCTAGATACAAATTGTGACTGACCAGTCTGAGTGCCTTTTCTGAAAAAAACATTAAAACAGTGTTTGGGAAATGGAGAAAATAGCTAATTAATACCAGTCAAGGCAGATTTGTAAAGAACCCATTTGTTCAACCAGTCTGTGAATGGCAGGCAAGACGTTGAAATGGACTCTCCAGTCTGGATAGCATTGCTAAAGTGCAGATGGGATAAGTGTGCTTAGTTTAGGGAAAACACTTCAGAAGAGATATAGACAATACATCCATTTCTAGACAACTTTGGACAAGAGAATGGATGGAGAAAATTGTAACAACCCCTCTACAGACAGAAAAGACTTCCGAAAAAAGGAAAAGGGCTGTTCTTCCTGCACGCTGCAAAGGGACATTAAAAAAGTAATCTTAAGTTACAGAAATTGCACTTGCACTAATGGTTTTAAGTCCCAACTGACTGAATAGTTCCGGCTTATGTTCAGTGCAAAAATTTCTGTCCTCTTTCTCACTGGAAACTAGGTAAAAAACTGCTCTACAATAACTGATTTGTTTATACCAAATGCTCTCCAGTGTCGGAAGTCGATCTGGCAAAAATCATTATGTTACACCTCAAACAGTGAGTCACTGAGCTTCCTCTTTAGGAGGACAGATGAGACATGGTTCACAATAAACTACAAATTATCCCAGCGGATCATGAGTTTTGATTGTTGGAAATGCATGCTGGCAATCATTTAAAAACTTCCTTCCTCTGTACAGAGGCTCCTTCTGAATAATAAAGAGTGGTACAGAGCCAGATTCATCATGCTGTATTGCTCTTGGTAGAACATCTTCCTATGAGAGCTCCAACATCTGTGGAACAGCTCTTTTATTTGAACCTGTGCACAAGAGGGTAGAAGGTGGCAGAAATTAGGGTGAGGTAGTGGGAATACAAAAGGTCTTGGCCTGCTTCCCACAGCATGTTCCTAAGACAGATCTGCAAAGCTGGGTGATGCTTCAGGGGCAGAATTCAGAGTGCCCAGATTCTCTGTGTGCTAAATGGGGAAGTTTCCAGATCAATGTCAGGATGGTAACCACCAGTGGGGATGCTCGCAGTGTGGCTAAGAGCTGCCTGAAGGTCTCTTTGCTCTTCACTAAATGGTGGCTTTAGAGTCATGTAAGAAGCCAGCAGACGGTTTCCTAAGGCTCCCCAGTCCGAAATAAAGATTGCCCCAGTCAGAAAAAGTGTTTTGGTTGCTACTAGTGTATGTTTAAGGGCCCATAGGGCTTTACCTGAACAGACATGGAGGAGGAATCTCTGCTGAGATTATCCAGTTAATTAGAGTATGGTAAAGTAGGAATTCAAAAGTATTTCAGGAAAAGAAATGCAGCTGAAATATGAAGCTTTTCTCCTGGGCAAGAAACGTGGGCAATGAGGTCCTTACCAAGGTCAGGTATTACCTTCAGCTGTGTATGGGGAAACACAACATCACAGTGTGTTACACAGCTAGAGAGAATCAGCCCTGCCAAGGGTTGCCCAACTTCTAAATTCTAAGTAGCCCTTAGCCAAAACTTAGGCCCAGAGAAATTTAATCCAGACAAGTGTTTACTGTAAAACGTGAGTAATCCTGGGATTCACTTGGACCATGTTTCCACTGAAAACACTAAAAGCTGAGGGGCAGCTTATGTACTTCAGATGTCTTCAGTGCCAGTGAGGGTCTTCAATTTTTATACATTATCATTTTAACTGAGCTTTCTCTAGCATGGAGCTCCAAGTAGTTAATTTTAGACTGTGCCACTGTGAAGAGCAATGTTCCTTCCTTATGAGGCATGTGCGCTGTGCAGATATGGGGCAGTTTACTGCTCTGGCCTCTTGCTGTATCACAATATTATTATCCCTTGGGCAGGAAATTATGTGGATTTATGACTTGCTTGAATTCTTTGTTTTGGTTATTTTTTTTCCTGACAGACTATTTTTAGTGCAAAATTGTTCCAAATTATGTAAAGAACAGGAGAAGCTAAACTAAAACCATGTCCAGAAATGCTGCTGTGTATAAGGGATGTTTCTGTAGACAACAAGAGCCAGTGATCTGTTTTGTTGCATAACCCTAAAGGAATCTCTAGAAAGCAATCTGTTGATTCTATTATCTTCAGACAGTTCCCAGTTCAACCCACCCTGGTGTGAAGCAGTCTGGCTCCTCCACTGGCTGTCAACTTTAGCAGCTGCAAGATCAGATGCTTTGAAGTGAAATAGCCACTTTCAAGAAAAAAAACCTCTCTGTGTAAGGACACAAGCTAGCTGACACGGTCTCTCCTCTTCCACTGCTTTTGAAAAAATATACAATATTCAAACCCTTAACACACTTGCAGGAGTGCAAGTGTGACATTTTACATCTCCCTAGGCCGTCTGCTTTCAGACAAAGAGCCATGGTGTTTCTCAGAAATAAATTAACAAATTCACAACCTCTTTCGAGTGGGTTGGGAAACAACAGAAGCATGGATGAGGGCTCTGCTGATACAGTTTTAACACCGAGCTGTCAGAGGTACATTTACCTGACAGTTCTTGAAGCCTAATTATGGAGTACAACTTTGTTGCCAGCTGCCTGCTCCAAAGAGACAGCTGTGTTTCCTTCTCTTTAATAAAAGAGTGTTGTAATAATAGCTTGCAACTATAATTTTGTTTCAAAAACTAAGCTAACACTGGAGACATGTTTA
The DNA here is from genome assembly GCA_015227895.2 of Colaptes auratus. NCBI lineage: Eukaryota > Metazoa > Chordata > Aves > Piciformes > Picidae > Colaptes > Colaptes auratus. Next base: position 1,032,411 of record CM037641.1, on the reverse strand, counting down.
TTCTCCAAGCAGACACCCTGTATGTGAGGTTCAATTTCTTTTGTTACTGATTTTAAACCAGTGGTGTGCAGTTGTGAATACAAGTTGCTTCATCCGCTACAGAAAACATCCTCATTTGTTAATGAATTATCAAAAGGGGAGTTCACAGAGAGAATTCAAAAGCAAAAGTTTGTGCTGGGAAATGACCTTGATTCCAAATTAGATTAGAGACATGTGATGTTCCCAGAAAGTCCCAAAGCCACTATGAGCTGTGTAATGCTCACGGTCCTTCTGCTCCTGTCCCGCCAACCACCCTCCGCTGTCTGTATCCATCCCTCTGTGCTCCCGCTAACTCTGCAGCCAGGAACTTCCTGTTTCCTGTGGGACAATAATGCAGCCGCCGCAGCCGGGGCTGGGACATGCTGGCCTCCACTGGTACTTTCTAATCCTTCCTATAGCACTGTAAATCTTAATCAAAGCCAAGATATACAGTTTAGAGACATCCTCACTTAGTCTTATTTTGTGAATGGCTTCAGCAGGATTTTGTCCTTTGTCAGTCATTGTTGCCCCAGGATCTTATGACAGTGATTGCTCATTTGGTGGAAGCCACCATTGCAAGTGACTGCTGGCAGGAGTCTGAATCACAGGCAGAGTCAGATTCAAGGGAAGCTGTTTTTCTCTGAGTATGAGAGAGCTGAGGAACATGCAGACTGGATGAGGTAAGTTATTTCCAGTTTTTACAGGCTGAAGTTATTTTTCCTTCCTTTCCTGAGGGAAGCACGGTGTCAAATTCCTTGTTTAGCAATTATAAAACGTAGGTAGTGTGCCACACGTTGTATTCATGGCTATCTGCACAAGAAGTAATACCACACCTTTGTGATGTAGCAGGGTACTGCCTTACATCCACAATGGGTGACATTGTTTGTGTTTTGTGAAGTGATATTCCCTTCCTTCTCAATAATGCTGTGCTACAACTGTGACACTATTAAACTGGTGCACCAGTATGATTTGAGCTGCTGTGGGGTTGGTCTCTCTCCTTCATTAACCCATTGCAGATGACCTGATCTTCTGAAGGGAATGCAGGACCAGGGCAGTCTGTGGGCTAGCAGAATGTGGGAAGTGTTAGAATAACCTCCTCTCTGCTACCATCCTCATACATTCAAGGTCAAATTGGGTGGGGCTTTCAGCAATCCAATCTATTTGAAGAGGTTCATGGTCATTGCAGGGAGCTTTAGATATCCCTTCCCACCCAAACCATTCTATGGTTCTTTATCAACCCAGTACAACCCTCTCCCTCCACCCTTCCTTTGCTCCTTCTCCTGCCTGGACCTCCACTGACCTCTTTTTGCAGTATCAGTCTTACCTGCTTCAGTATTTTGGTGAAGAGAGGCAAAAGGACAGCAGATGGAAAATGGGGGTGTATCTCCTCTCCTGTCCCTGGGCCTGCCTAGACCAAAAGGACAGCAGATGGAAAATGGGGGTGTATCTCCTCTCCTGTCCCTGGGCCTGCCTAGACCAAAAAGCCACTGCAAGTAATAGAGCCCTGGTTCTGCTTTTTTCCTGCACTGAGGAAGCTTCAGATCCTATCACACAATAAAAGTACAAAGATGCTTCATTACTCCAAAAGCCATGTAAGAACATCAAGCCAGTTTTTGCACAAAGTCTCTGAGAGGTCTTTCTGATAAATTCAGAGGCAGCAGTATCAAGTCTGTATGAATGAGAGTTCCAGCTTCAAAGGCAGACAAAGAAAGTGCACAGCAGGAGCTCATGGAATTGTTTACTCTGTGCTCTAAACATTTTTATACCTTTTGCTTGGATCTAATTTTCCTTTGAACCCCTAAACACGCTCATTTAGGCCCAATCCTAAAATAAGTGGATGTTTTCTTACTAATTACAATGGAGATTTGATCAATTCTTTAATATTTTGTTTTCTTCTTGAACACTATAATCAACCATTTTTTGCTCAGTTGGATATCAAATTGACCCAGGCAAATCAGCTTTATTTCAGAATGCTGTGCATTCTAAACAATAATTTTGCTGGTAATACATCTTCTCATCCATAAAGGTGGATATAGCCCAGATCTAAGATGGAAAGTTGCACAGTTGTTACTTTGCTGTGAAAAAATTGGGTGAGGTGGACACTTACACCACTTTGATAGATACTAGAGATGCTACAGTCACCGGCACTTCTGCCCTGGGACAAGTCAACAGCACAGCACAGGGTATGCTGGTGAATCTGATTAAGTGTCTTCAGAAAAAAAATCTGCTCAACAAAACTCTGTGAAGATCTGAAAAAAGCCAACAACAAAACCGCCCTTGACAATGTGAACTACTCACAGTCACTAGTTGAGTTTCTCTTGGCCTGTTACTGTTGGCCTCAGTCCTCTCCTATCGGCAGTGCTTTCTGTGAGCACACGTATAGCGTATGGTGACAGTCAGAGCTCTTCTATCTTGCAAAATAGAGGCCTCAAAAGTAATGGGAAGCCTGTGAATAAGTCCTCGTGATACTGGAAGGGAGACAGACACATTAGGTAATTTTCAGGAAGTGCTTTTGGCAGCTTTTGACTACAATTTCTATAAATATCTGTGGTAGAAAAAGCACAGCTACGAAAAAGAAGCTTTGTCAGAAAAATGATACCCTGGTGTAGGGAAATAATGTTACTGGACTTTGCAAGAATCATCTAATATCATCTTAAATATCAAAAACATTCAGCCAGAGTGTTCAGCAACTGTCTCTTTCTTAAAGGCATAGCCTAAACCGGTCACACCATAGAATCATAGAATGGTTTGGGTTGGAAGAGACATTACGTCTAATTCCAACCCCCTGCCATGGGCAGGGATACCTCCTACTAGACCAGGCAGCTTGTCTCATCCAACTTGCCTTTGAGTACTCCACAGGCTGCAGCCTCCACAACTGCTTTGGGCAACCTGTTCCAGTACCTCACCAGCCTTGTAGGGAAGAATTTCTTCCTAATGTCTAATCTCAATCTAACTTCTTCCAGTCTGAAGCCCTTGTCATATCACATACCTTTGTAGTAAGTCCCTCTCTACCTATCCTGTAGGCTCCCTTCAAATACTATATGTATCTGCCTGGAGCCTTCTCCAGGCTGAAGACCCCTAACTCTCTCAGCCCATCTTCAGAAGAGAGGTGCTTCAGCCCTCTGATCTGAGAAGGTGAACCCCATCCAGAAAGATCTAAAAGGATAACAATCTGCAATAGAGATCAAACAGCTGGAGTCTGGTAGCAGAATAGGGAACCAGGGAAATGCATTAATGATAATGTTTGTGGCAAGCATCTGAAAGATGCTGGTTTTCCATTTAAGTTTTTCATACTTGGAGAATTTCTAAAGAATGACTGAGTGGGGAAAAAAAAGGAATAAAAATAATAATAAAATAAAATATATACAAAATTTAGACAACATCATAATCAAACCAAACTGATGGCAATTAGTCACTGTCTCTGCTGGTGCTGTGGCAGAAGTACCAGACTGGACTCAGCAGCAGACATGAACGAGCTTTATGACCTGAATTCTGGAATTCAGAAACACATAGATTGGGATCTAAGGCAGAATGGACAGATCCCAGCCACGGAAGAAGGGGAAGAGAAAAGGAAGACTTGATCCTCATAATCCCTTTATATCAAATATGACAAAGATGGACTGAAACACCTTATTGGTCAGTTTAGGGTCACCTGAATTGTCCACACCTCCTTGCAGGTGTGGCTTTTTACTCTGCATCCCCCATATACCACATAAGATTTATCAGTGACCTTGGCCTGCACAACAGTCCTTGGGGCTAACTAGAAACTAGTTATCATTGCTAGAAGCAGACACTGTCTGCAAAAACATGCTGTTAACTTCAGAAAGTAAAGTTACTTAGAAGAGACTGAGCTCAAAAGTAAAATCAACTCAACAGAATTATCTCTGTTCTAACTCAAAATAGGGCACTAAGACAATTAGTTACTGTATAAAAATGACATAATGACTCTTGTTTGTTTTCTGTCTCTGTCCCTGCAAACACAGCCTGGGAGCAGCGATGAGATCACTACATCTCACGCATCATCATTTCTAATGGAAGTACAATGCTCTTATCATACACAGCCATGACACTTACTCTACTACAGCTTTCTTCACGGATCTTGCAGAGCAAAACTCCAGAACTTTCTTCAGTTGAACACATTTGGGTGGCTGCTGGTTTTGGTAGAGGTGAAATTCAACCTGGTGAATATTTTATGTGCCTTGTAATGATACCCAGCCCTTCATTGCGGAAGAGGCATTCTATTGCCCTCCTATGACACTTCTTTGGGATTGCAGCTGGAAGATGTGTCACTGGGACTACCCTTTGTTTCCTGACTATGAACTAGATGCTTGTGACAGATGCTGGATTGGCAGCCCCATAGAAACAGATACTCCAGGACACCAGCTTGCACAAGTGGTGATAGTTCAAGTGTCTGGCTTTTGTATGGCACTTATTACTTTGATGCCTGACCACACAGGTTAATCAGCAGCTGTCAGATAGCACTGTGAAAGCACTTTTTCTGGCCCAGGGTGGTAACTCACCTGGTTAATGTCATGGGATCACAGCCAAACAGCCAAAACTGGTACAAAATTTCAGTCCTTTATTTCAGTCTGTCGGGTTTTTTGTTTTGTTTTGTTTTTTTTTCCCCTCTCAGGGAAGCAGAAATAGTTGACCTCCTTGCTAAGGGTCTGTGCCTCTATAATGAAAACATCTCTCCTGATAAACTGGAGAACCATACTTGTTGGTTTTGTGGCTCTGATTTTTCTCCTCTGTCTTTTTGAACAAGTAACTTCTCACAGCTTAAATGAAGGTCCAGTGCAGGACCTCACATTTTGATCTACCTTCTTTCACACTAAAAGCCTTAAAAATAGGAGCACGATAGGCCAGTGTTTTATTACTTTCTTTCCAATTCAAGACTTCCTCTTTAAGCAGCTGTGTCTAGGTCTTGTACCATTTTTGGGCATATGAAGCAATCTCCAAAAACTGAACTAAGTCTGACTCTAGATTGCCCAGAATGCACATGACTTAGTTTGTAATGAAGACATTTTAATAACAGAACAAAAAGGCAAAAGGAATATTCTTCCAACTACTCTAATGACAGGATTCACTTTAGCAAATTTCTGTCATCAAAGTCTGAGCCAGTTGTGGGGTTTCCCTCTGCAATCACCAGGAAGAATATGGCACCACTTCAAGGTCTTTATCACTTGTCTCTTAGGCACTTATTTTAGGATCTGATCAACTGTTTCCTATCAGTTCCTGCTTCTTCCATTCCACCGACTGTCAAATGAGTCCACACCAGCAGGGTAGCTGAAACACGCAGTTAAAATACTGCTGCTGCAGTCACCATGCTGGATGAAAGGGATACCATCCAGAGTGACCTGGGGCAGGCTTAAGAGGTGGGCCAATGCTAACCTCATGAAGTTCAGCAGAGTCAAGTGAACATCCTGCACCTGGGTCAGGGCATGCCCAAGCACAAATACAGGCTGTGTGGAGAATTGATAGTAGGAAGTCCTGAAGTGAGGTACTTGGGGGTGCTGGTTGATGACAGACTCAATACAAGCTGGCAATACATGCTTGCAGCCCAGAAGGCCAGCTGAATCCTCAGAGTGTGGCCAGCAGGTTGAGGGAGGGGATTCTCCCCCTCTGTTCTCCTCATGAGACCCTACTTGGAGTATTGTGCTCAGCACTGGAGCCACTAACACAAGAAGGACACAGAACTGTTAGAGGAGGTCCAGAGAAGGGCCATAAGGATGATCAGAGGGCTGGTGCACCTCTCCTTTGAAGACAGGAAGAGAAAGCTAGGGCTAGTCAGCCTAAAGAAGAGAAACCTCTGGGGGCATCCTATAGCAGCCTTTCAGTATTTGAAGGGAGCTGAAGCATAGTTGGAGAATTTTTACAAAGGCATGAAGTGATAGCACAAGGGGTAATGACTTCAGACTAGAAGAAGCTAGATTGAGAGTAGACACTAGGAAGACATTCTTTTCCACGAGTGTGGTGAGGTACAGGTTGTCCAGAGAATTTTTGAAGCTTCCAAGCTTGCAAGCGTTCAGAGCTAGGTTGGATGGGAAACTGAGACACCTGGTCTAATATGAAGTGGCTCTGCCCATATCAGGGTGGTTGGAACTAGATGATCTTAAAGGTCCCTTCCAACCCAAACAATTCTACAGTTCTATGAAGTGCCTACTGTTTAGAAAAGTCTATAATAAAATACTACTTCCCCTTACAATTAACAGTTATACTAACTGAACTCTAGGTTGTGTTACCATAATCTGCAGATGCTCCTATCAGGTGTATATCTCCTTTCAGCAAGATACTAAAGTTTACCCAAAGAAGCTGTTTACCTTCATTTTTAGTTATGAAAGTACAGTACATTTCAGCTGACAAAACCATTATGGATTACTGCAGAGAAAACATTCCCCAGATCAAGAAAGGACATACACTTCTCCCTCCTTGTCCCCAGACAAACCAAATCCTACTAATTTTGTGTGTTAAGAGTCACATTTGTGTTTGGATCTAATACATATAACATAGGAGAGGGAGAAGAGGAGGAGGGGTGGCTTTGTATATTAGGGAGACACTTTCTGCCTCAGAACTTGAGGTGGAAGATGAGGGAATTGAGAGCCTGTGGGTTAAAATCAGAGGGCAACCCAACAAACCTGACATCCTGGTTGGAGTCTGTTATAGACCACCCAACCAGGATGAGGAGATGGATGAATTATTCTATAAACAACTGGAGGCTGTCTCAAGATCATCAGATCTTGTCCTCGTGGGTGACTTCAATCTGCCAGATATCTGCTGGGAACTTAATTCAGCAGAGAGAAGGCAGTCCAGAAGATTCCTGGAGCGAATAGAGGACTGCTTCCTAACGCAGCTGTTAAGCGAGCCTACCAGGGGACAGGCTCTGCTTGACCTGCTGCTCTCCAATAGGGAAGGGCTGGTGGGAGATGTGACCGTGGGAGGCTGCCTAGGGTGCAGTGACCACGAGATAGTGAAGTTTTCAATATGCAGGGAGATAGGGAGGAGTACCAACAGAACCTTCACCCTGGACTTCCGGAGGGCAAACTTCAGCCTCTTTAAGAAACTTATTTGTAAAGTTCCCTGGGTACCAACCCTCATGAACCGAGGGGTCCAGGAGGGTTGGACCTACTTCAAAAGGAGCTCTTGAGGGCACAGGAACTGGCGGTCCCCATGTGTCGAAAGATGAGCCGGCGGGGAAGGCGACCGGCCTGGATGAGCAAGCAGCTCCTGGGGGAATTAAGGGAAAAAAGAGGCTGTATCACCTTTGGAAGGGGGGGAAGGCTTCTCGAGGTAGGTTCAAGGAAGTGGTTAGATTATGTAGGAATAAAATTAGAGAGGCAAAGGCCCAGTTAGAACTGAAACTGGCCACCTCTGTGAAAGAAAATAAAAAGCAATTTTACAAATATATCAACGCTAAAAAGAAGGGCAAGAAGAACCTCCACTCCTTACTGGACCTGGAGGGGAACACGGTGACCGAAGATGAGGAAAAGGCTGAGGTCCTGAACGCCTTCTTTGCCTCCATGTTTAACAGCAAGGCAGGAGTCCAGGATGAGTGGCCTCCTGAGCTGGGTAATAGGGTCGGGGAGCAGTGTAATGCCCCAGAAATCCATGAGGAATTAGTTCGGGACCTGCTGAGCCACTTGGACACCCACAAGTCCATGGGACCGGATGGGATCCATCCTAGGGTGCTGAGAGAGCTGGCAGATGAGCTGGCCAAGCCGCTCTCCATCATTTTCCTCCAGTCCTGGCTCACTGGAGAGGTCCCAGATGACTGGAAACTGGCCAATGTGATCCCCATCCACAAGAAGGGACGGATGGAGGAGCCCGGAAACTACAGGCCAGTCAGCCTGACCTCAGTGCCAGGGAAAGTGATGGAACAGATTATCCTGGAGGCAATAACTGCGCACCTGAAGGATGGCCAAGGGCTCGGGTCCAGCCAACATGGATTTAGGAAGGGCAGGTCCTGCCTCTCCAACCTGATCTCCTTCTATGATCAGGTGACCCGTCTGGTGGACGTGGGGAGGCCTGTGGATGTAGTCTATCTGGACTTCAGCAAGGCCTTTGACACCGTCCCCCACAGTAAACTGCTGGCTAAACTGTCAGCTCGTGGTTTGGACCGCAACACTCTGTGCTGGGTTAGGAACTGGCTGGAGTGCCGAGCCCAGAGAGTGGTGGTGAATGGTGCCGTGTCCGGCTGGCGGCCAGTCACCAGCGGCGTCCCCCAGGGATCGGTGCTGGGCCCCATCCTCTTTAACATCTTCATTGATGATATGGATGAGGGGGTTGAGTCAGTCATCAGCAAGTTTGCAGATGACACCAAGTTGGGAACAGATGTTAGTCAGTTAGAGGGTAGAAAGGCTCTGCAGAGGGACCTCGACCGACTGGACAGATGGGCAGAGTCCAATGGGATGGCATTTAATAAGTCCAAGTGCCGGGTGCTGCACTTTGGCCACGGCAACCCCATGCAGAGCTACAGGCTGGGGTCAGAGTGGCTGGAGAGCTGCCAAACAGAGAGGGACCTGGGGGTGCTGATTGACACCCACCTAAACATGAGCCAACAGTGTGCCCAGGTGGCCAAGAAGGCCAATGGCATCCTGGCCTGTATTGGGAATAGTGTGGCCAGCAGGAGCAGGGAGGTCATTCTGCCCCTGTACTCTGCATTGGTTAGGCCACACCTTGAGTACTGTGTCCAGTTCTGGGCCCCTCAGTTTAAGAAGGACATCGAGCTACTTGAGCGTGTCCAGAAAAGGGCAACAAGGCTGGTGAGAGGCCTTGAGCACAAGCCCTATGAGGAGAGGCTGAGGGAGCTGGGATTGTTTAGCCTGGAGAAGAGAAGGATCAGAGGTGACCTCATTGCTCTCTACAACTACCTGAAAGGTGGTTGTAGACAGGAGGGGGTTCGTCTCTTCTCCCAGGCAACCAGCACCAGAACAAGAGGACACAGTCTCAAGCTGTGCCAGGGGAGGTTTAGACTCGAGGTGAGGAGGAAGTTCTTCACTGAGCGAGTCATTCGTCATTGGAATGGGCTGCCCAGGGAGGTGGTGGAGTCGCCGTCCCTGGAGGTGTTCAAGGGGAGATTGGACGTGGCGCTTGGTGCCATGGTCTAGTTGTGAGGTCTGTTAGGACAGGTTGGACTTGATGATCCTTGGGGTCTCTTCCAACCTTGGTTATACTGTGATACTGTGATACTGTGATACTGTGATAGAAGGGTTAGCTCTTGTCTAAGTAAGGCACTTGTGCCTGTGAAGAAGAGCCTCCTGGCAGAGTTTTGGAGTTTTTCACTATGTTTTATTGTCGTGCAGAGCAAGAATTTATTTATTTATCTACCTTCCAGCAGGCTTGTATATCCTGTCCCTCGGGGCATTGATGCCTGCTGCCAACAATGTACATTAGGTTTTCTAGAGAGACAAGAAGCTCAGCCTAACAGCAGACTAGGCACTTCAGAAGCACCTGATTGCTTTGTATTTCCCTCCTAAGAAGCTAAAGTATTGGGCATTATTAATTTTACCAGAGCATATTCCTACAAAAACAGAAGATGAGTTTTGTGTTTCACTTACTGCCTGAATGTGGAAATTTTGACTCTGTGCTTCCATTTTAACAGTTATCATAGGGTCACAGAATGGTTTGGGATAGAAGGGACCTTAAAGATCATCTGGTTCCAACCACCTGACATGGGCAGGGACACCTCCTGTTATATTGGGTTATCTTCGCACGAGAGGTCAACTCCAGCGATTCCACAATGTACAGACTGCCCCTTGGGAATGCTATTTCTAAACTCTAAAGTGGCTGAACAGCACTCACAAAAAAGCTGCCATTTTCAAGAAAATTAATGATAATTTTCCATTATATGAGAATGGAGAGAGAGGAGGCATTGTGTTAGGCTTAAAGCGTGAAGTGATAGATGAAGTGTGCTTGCACTCATTGTCTTGCCCTCTCTATTGAAGAGTGTGGCATTGATAGAAATGCACTATTCAGTGCAGTCAGCACAGAAAAATGTAAGCATGCAGGTAACTGCACATCTTTCTCTCCAAAAGGCTCCCAAGAGTCCCCTGTGGCAGAAGACTACAGAGACTAATGTGTCTTCATGTCCTGGAGCTTCCAGTATGTATCTTTTGCTGTATTTCCATTTTAAAAAATCAAGAGAACCAATAACAAAACCCCAAACAAACAAAACCCCAGAACAAGCATACTCTAAACAGTTCCCTGAGTGCAAGTAATAAGTGCAGTTTCTGCACCCCATCCATCTTTTTGGTGATAAGAGTGGTTTTATTCAGAATTTTAAAATTTACAGTTAAATAGGGTGTCATTGCAAGTCCAAACTGCTCTGAAGACTTAACAATTCCCTGCTGCTTTAAGAGTTTCCTGCTGGATTTGGAAGCTGAACTGACTGAGCAAAACCACCAGATGAGCCCTGGAACTAGCACAAGAGAGCACCAGCAACAGAAGTTCATTGTTAAAGAGTGACACTGTCCAGTTGTGGGTGCGGTGACTCAGCTGCTTTTGGCATCACACTTAGATCACAAAGGGGCTATAAGGGATCAGTGATTACCACTTCAACACTTTTGGTTGACACCATTATCTTACCAGCAGCACAGCAATGCACCCAAGTACATAACATGCATGCATGACAGTAATACAAGTATTCATAATGATGCAGTAAAAGCTTTCATAAAGCTTACTACCTTTTGAGGAGACTTTCTACCTGCATATCACTGCAATCAGGACTACTTTGTTGTTACTTTACATTTTGTGTGAAGTTGTGTCTGTAGAGAAAAGGTTTCTTACCCCTCTCTTGAAGCATGTGTGAAAACTGCTACAAGAAGAAGCAGTTTTCCCGTTACTTTTATTTTGGTGAGACAAAATGGCTGAAGGCCACAGCTGTTGATTTATTCAGATGCTGAAGGAAACTATTAGCCTATCCAACCCTGAAGATGAGATTTCTTTGTGCTAGATGTTAATATAAGGAAATCCCAAACAGGGGCTGCCAAAGGGTCTCAATACAAATGCAAAATGCCAAATGTACCTAAAAAGGAAGGAGGAAGCTGGGTTTTATTAGAGGGGGAAAAAATGCCAATGAAAAGCCCAGTTTGGTTTTATATTCTCTGATTCTTCTTAAATACAGTGTGACTACTACAACAAAACTGTGGAGCTGAACAGTCTCTTGTATTTAAGTCAAACAGATGCTCTTTGAAAGTACAGATAACACTTTCACATATAGCTATACTTCAATGACTACGTGTCATAATGAAATGGTCTTTATCAGCATAAGACTGTCTACAAACTCCCTGCTGTTTACAGCTTTGTATTAATTAGTTGCAATAGCCTAGTATCAATGAATTGAATCATAGAATCATTGAATTGGTTTATTGTAAAAGATCTTTAAGATCATTGAATCCAACCATTATCTAACTCTACCAAATCTGGTACTAACCATGTCCCTTCGCACATCTATCAATATTTCTAACACCTCCCAGGATGGGGATTCGACCACCTCCCTGGGTAGCCTATTCCAGTGTTTGATAACCCTTTCAGTGAAGAAGTTTCTTCTAATATCCAATCTAAACCTCCCCTGGTGCAGCCAAAGTTGACCACTCCTATGAAGACAACTGGAGACTATTTCTTCTTGTCCTATCACTGGTTACTAGAGAGAACAGTCCAACACCTACCTTGCTACAACCTCCTTTAAGATAGTTGTGGTGAACAAAAAGGTCTTCCCTGAGCCTCCTTTTCTCCAGACTGAACAACCCCAGTTCCCTTAGTGGCTCCTCACAAGAGCTGTTCTCCAGACCCTTCACCAACTTCGTTGCCCTTCTCTGGACCTCCTCCAGCTCCTCAATGTCTTAAGTATAGGGAGGGCCTCAAAACCAAACACAGTACTCCGAGAGTGGATTCACGAGTGCTGAGTATAGGGGGACAATCACTTCCCTGGTCCTCCTTGTCACACTTTTCCTATCATAGAATCATAGAATCAAGAAAGATGGAAAAGACCTCAAAGATCATCAAGTCCAACCTGATACAGTCCAGGATGCTGTTGACCTTCTTGGCCATGGGTAAGACAGGAAATTGTACAGGGCTGCAGACAATGTATTCATCAGCATCACATCCAGTCATCCAGAGAGCAAAGACTTTTTGGACTTTGCAGCCACATTTCTCTCTGACTGGTACTGAAATGGAGATGCAGGCTAAAGAACAGGATGGGTAGGATGCTGGTGCACCATCACCAGGGCAGCTGGATTCTGAGTAAAATTTGGGGTTTGTACACAGACTTCTAAGAAGCTTTGAACCAGCCCTGGTTGTAGTTATCAAGATATGCAAAAAGAAAACTTTAGAAAACCAGTGTGTTGCTGGTGTGCAGCATAAGTACAGAGAAACGGTGCTCTGTTCTCCAGCATGTTCTAGACTGAAGTGGATGACAAAAGTTGCTTTGTCATGAGTATTCATTAAGGGCTGATCCAAAGGTAATAACTGTGTTTAAATAAACTGGAATGAGCTTTTGCCCTAGTTCAGACAAGCTTCCTCAACTAAGACTATATGGAGCTCCTTCGACAGTCTGTAAAGATCTCTATTTTATTTCTTTTTCTCTTGTTCATACACAATCAGGCTTGTGGCAATGTTTAAAAAGGTAAATTTGCTACACCAGATCAAGTATATAATTTCTTGCATCCTTTATATATATATATTTAAAGAAAACAAAGAGAACAGATGAGGATAATTCATCCTCAGGGAAGTTTTTTCTTGAATTTTTGTTTGGATTGTCTTGAAACTCTCAGGATTATGTCTCCTTTCTGTTCCAAATTTCCTTTTGCTATTAATTATTGTAAATCCAGGGTGCAGGGAGGCTGTAGTGTTATATAAAAATAGATTTTCCTTTTAAGGGGAGCATCATGGGGCCACTTATCAGCACTAAATGCTATACCAGTTTCAAGGAAACTCTATCACATGTCTGTTTCCACTTCTGCTGTTGGAAGAAATGGAAAGAGTTTGCCCCAAAGTGCAGCGAAGAAGATAAAATATCATACCACAATTGTTTACACTCTCAGACTTCACATTTTGTCTTCAGATGCCTTCTGACTCATTTGCTGTTTATATGCCATAAGAGATCCTAAGCAAAAACTGACTCCTGGAAATACTTGACATTCTTTTTCAGGCTAATTTTGTCCTGAGTGTGGCTGAAATGTCTCATTCTAAACCACTCATAAAAGGATGTCTGCAGCAGGGAAGACGGGGTTATTTTCATTTCAAAGTGCCCTGCTGTGTTATACTCCCTGACTTTCATGAAACCCAGACCATGTTTACTTGCCCTTTTGGCCTCAGGGTCATTGTTTTTTCTTTAAATCAGTCTAGTTCCAAGTAGTCCTCTCACTCATTCCCAGTTTCCCACAAAAACCTAAACAGTAGCAGCCTGACATAGCTTTGAGCACTTTCCTCCATTATCAAGAACATCTTAAATCTTACTCCTACCCTACAGACTCTCCAAAAGCAATGCACAAGCTCGCAAATATGCACACGAGGTCTGCAGCCTCAAGGATGGAGACTGGCTGACTCTGCCCCCCAGGCCTCCCTGCATGCTCCCTTCCTTGAGACAGCAGGAACGGCCCCTGCAGGCAGAACCCACCCCAGATCTGAAGACTTCTCTGCCTTGAGGGTGGCTAGGGAAGTGGGCAAGTCCGCGGATCCACGGGGCAGCCCAAGGGCCTCTGTGGGCCGGCGCGTTGCTGTGAGGGCTGTAAAGCCGTGGGGCAGCCCCCTCCCGCGGGGAAACGGTGGGTGGTGGGACCTGAGGGCAGGGCTCCCATCCCCTGTGGGAATGAGACCGAAAGTGTCCCTCAGGTGGGCCTGAGGAGAATGACAGGGGGGCTGGTGGCAGGCTCCACAGCGAACTGAATCGGGGAGCGGAGAAGCGCGAACGCCGCGCGACACGCCTGTCACACCACCGGCTGAGTAGAACCCACGGCCGCTACACGCAGCCGGGAAAGAGGCGGCCCCCGCGGGGCGGAGCAGTGGCGCTGACGTCACCCCGCCTGGTAACCGCGGCACGGCGTGGGGGCGCCACGCGCGGCTCTCGCGGGATTTAGCGACCCCCGCCGCGGCGGGGCGGTGTCACCGGTGCCCGAGCTCGCCTGAGGCGGGGCGCGGTGCGGCAGCAAGTGACGGGTCGGGTCTGCTGGCCGCTTCTTCCCCGGCGCCGGCGGCTCGGAGCAGCCCCTTTCATTCCCGCAGGGGCGCGGATGGAGCCATCGTGCCCGGCCTGAGCGCTTCGGCGGGACTGGGAGCCGCTCCGCTGAGAGTCCGTGCGGGCAGGCGCACATGGGTAGCGCGGCGGGGAGGGCTGCTGCGGCGGGAGGCGGCAAGACTAGCACCCTCTTCCCGCTCCTCTGGGGTCCCCTCCGCCGCCCTTTGTCTGAGGCTGGGAGGGCGAGGATCTCGGGTGCTCGGGAAGCGCTTCTTTAGGACAGCCCGCGGAGTGCCCCGGGGAAGGAGCAAGAAGATGGGGGCCAGTGGAGGGTCCGGAGAAGCTGCTACGGGTGTCGGGGACAGGCGGGCGGGAGCTGGCGGCGGCAGGTGCCCCGCAGGTGCTTGGGTAAACGCTGCCGCCGTGGCGGAACGGGGAGCGGCGGCGGGCCTGGGAGAGGCGGGACCGCTCCTTTCTGCCCAGCCTGCTCGAGGGACAGCGGCGGGGGCCCGAAGGCGGGAGAAAGCGGGTGGCAGCTCCGGGTTGCGTGGTTTTTGGTGGGAGAGGGCTGTTTACAGCCGTATAGCGAACACTGATCCAGGGCTTATTGGAGAGAGCCTGGCTGGCGTGGCTTGGTGAAGGGTAAAAGTTTCCCTTGTTAATCCAGCCCTTTTGCCTTTCTTTCACCCATCTTATTCGAGCTGCGCTTTCGCGCATTTCTCAGCCAAGGTATTGGCTCACAAAAAGCAAGATGTACAACGACTCGGAGTATTCTTACTTTCTTGGCAGTTCAGGTTACTCTTGAAACGGTCAGTTGTACTGCTGTTTGATTTAGGAGCGTCTGCATAGGGAGTATGAAAGAGTCACTTCAGAGCCCTCTTTCTTTACTGCATTCCTCCACAGATCCATAAAGGTCTGTTGACCATTTTGTCTGTTACCTCCACTCCTAGGCTCGGCCCTTGCAATGCTGTACTGTCTGGAGGGATATTCTC
The DNA here is from genome assembly GCA_015227895.2 of Colaptes auratus. Lineage (NCBI taxonomy): Eukaryota > Metazoa > Chordata > Aves > Piciformes > Picidae > Colaptes > Colaptes auratus. Next base: position 1,017,231 of record CM037641.1, on the reverse strand, counting down.
AAGACTGAGTGTGGCAGTGGTTGTCGTCTGTTGTATGAAAAAGTGTGTGTCTGCTTATGCTGCTGTGTGCTGCCTTTGAGTGTGATTTGAGCTTTTTAAGTGGATTGATGCCAGGGATTTGGATAGCTTTGCCTCCTCCCCCCACCTTGTGCATAAAAGTAGTGAGGAAGTGCATGGTGTGCAGACCAGACATGCAGTTACTGAAGCGAAGCATGTTCCTCCTGACTTGTGTTTCCTCCTGCTTATAAGTGCTTTCAGTATTTGCATCTTAGTCAAAGTTGTCTTGTGTGGTCAAAGGATGTTGAAAATGAAGTCTGAAAAAGATAAAATTAAATTGGTGTTTTAGCATCTGATAGAAACCAAACTCTGAGCCAACCTTTTTGGTGCTGCTAGTGATTGTTAAGAATAGGTAAGAATTACTGTTTCTTTCTGGGCTGCATTGTCTTACTTGCAAGTGAGAGAGTGTCTATCCAGGTCATTTTGTGCCTGTGATGGTAGTTCCTGCAGCGTAAAGGTTTACTGTGCCAATTAAACATTTTGAACTCTGACTGTTTAATGTTGAAGTGTGAAATACCAAAGAACTTACATAAGAGTAGATTTCAGTTATAAAATTACTGATTTACAGTTAGGAATACTGTGTAAGACAGTTAATAAGGACTGAGTCCAGGTAATGACTAATGATTACTATATGGCATTGTTTTATGTATTCCTCCCCACCACCCCGTTTTGGTTGTGCTTTGTTTTGTTTGTTTTGCTTTTTAAATTGTGTGGCCTCTTTCTCTGCCTCTTCTGATTACAGTAGTGAGCATGTTATTGCTGCTCCAGAGTGACTGAATGGGTGGATGCATACACTCCGTGTCAAGTATTGTTATTGCATGGGTTATTGTAACCATAACAATTGTGTGCACGTGCAATTATAGAACTGCTTCTGCCAGAAGGCTGCCAAGCCTCTAAAAGATTGCAGAATGATCCCAGAGCCTATTAAATAGGTTTTCTATGGAGTGTGTTGTCCTTTATTTGGATTTTCAAGTGTTATTTTCTTGTGACCAAAGTGGGGAAGAATGTACAATGAAACATCTCTACAGTTAGTTCTCTTGCCACTCTTATTGTTAGTCTGTACTGCACTCACTGTATTTAGTTTGCTTTGAGAAGTCATTATTTGATTATTACTGACGTCACGGTAGAGCTATCTTTTGATAAAGAGGTTGTTTGTGGTTTTTGTCAGCTTATGGAAAAGATTTATAGCTAAAAGGTAGCTTAGACTGTTGAGGTATCTGTTAAAAAACTCAAGGGTTTCTGAGATTATGGAGAAGCAAGAACCAGGACAGTATACTCTGGAGAAAGCAAAACGAGAACAGAAATACAAAATGCCATGGGACACGGTTTTTTATGTTCTTTTAGCAACTGGAAATTAATGTTGCAAGAGCACGTGTCATTCAGCGCTCTTGAAAGATGGGGAGGCGAGTGTTGTCAGAGGTGACAAGCACTAGACCATGTAAAGTTACTAATAATGCCCAGTTACATGCTCAAGCTCCATCATTATTCTTTGCTTTTTGTACTGGATTGATGATGTGGATTCGCAAATAGAAACAGATTATTAATAAAGAAAAAAAATGATTCAGATATTCTGGATAAAAAACTTCATTTTGTTGAATTAATGTTTTTGTTTCTTGGGTTGATATCATGATATCTACATGAAGGTAGAGTTCCATGTGTTTGGTGCCTTGTAACATCTGTCCTGTCTACTTATGGCTCAATACCAAATGATTTTCCTAATTCTAGTTGAGAAAAGACTTGGCTGATGCAAGTTAACAAGAGGTTGAGCTCGATTTGCTGCATCCCAACTATTTTGCGTGGCTTCACAACTAAGAATGGAATATTCCAGCAGCAGTTGATGAATTGCCACAGTGGTACACTGAAATCTGCTGGTCTTCAGTTAGTATCTTCTTAACTCTGTGCATTTCTTCCTCCTTTTTGTTTCTAGTAATTAGTACAAGCTTTGATTTGTGTTCCCACAAGTTATATATGTAAACATATTTGCTCTACAGAAACTATTCAGTAAGTTCATCGAACATTAAAGTTGTGTGTAGCCTTTTGCATTCTTAGCCTTGATGTTGGCAGCAGAAAAAAAATCTAGGTTTTTGTAAGCTGACTGAATGCTTGTAACAAGTCACAGGAACAGCGACAGATTTTTTCAGTATTCAGTAGTATAAAGGACCAATTAAAACATTACTTAAGTGTTTCTGCTCTGATTTAAAAAACCTAAGCAATCAACCCAACAAACCCACCCCAAAAAATCTGCACCAAATACTCCCAATCAAATGGATAGGATAGTTGAAGAGTCCTGCTCACATTTTTGCTAAGAAGTATGTAATGTGTGGTGTGCAGCTGAACTTTATTCACAGTAACTGCTGAAGAGAAAAATGACTTAATCAGAAGTACAAGTTACTGCAACTTCTCTCCTAGGGTACTTGAGCTGAGTTGACAGACAACTGTATTTGTACTGGCAATACTGAGCAAAGTGCTTTCTTCCTCTCATTTTCTTTATTCTAGACAAAACTAAAAGGGAAGTTGAGGGAAATTTGACCTCTGAAGAGAGGTGCCTAAGCTAGTGGAAACCAAATTACAGTAAGTAGGAAGAGTTGATGAATACAGAATTTGGGTTAAGGTAGAGGAAATAACTATGAGAGATGATAGAGATTCTGTCAGCTCAGCTCTTGCTTTTTTCCCCCCAATACTGTAAAAGCTGATGCACTGAGAGTCCTGTCTGTGGGCAGATGGGGAGAAAAGAATATGGAAAGCAGGTCCATTGTGAAAATGTCTCTTTAAATAAAAATCCGTAGGCTGGCAATTAGTAATTTAGGAGTACTCAAAGATGTTTGTATTTTCATCAGATCTTTTTTGGTAGGTAGGGATGAACCATGACAAAGAGGAATGTGGCTCTTGCCTTCCACAACTACCTGTGGCTTAAGAGTCCTCTGCATGAATGAGGGTGTGTAGGGGGAATGCATCCTTTCACAGAAGACATCTCGAAGATCACCCAGTCCAACCTTTGACTCAGCACTGAAGGGTCAATACTAAACATGTCCCTAAGCACCAGGTCCTCGCGCCGCTTGAGCACCCCCAGAGATGGAGCACCACCGTCCTGGGCAGACTGTTCCAATCTTTGTAACCTTTTCAGTGAAGAATATTCCTAACATCTAGCCTAAATCTCCCCTGGTGCAACTTGTAACCATTTCCTCTAGCCCTGTTGCTTGTCTTCAAGAAGAGTCTGGCCCCTTCCTTGCTCCAACCTCCCTCCAGGTAGTTGTAAAGAGGCTTTCCCTAAAACTCCTACTTGTTCAGCCTAACTCATTTGTATTGTTGAGAAATGTTGAATATTGTTTGGTGGCTGCAGACTAAGAAGTCTCTCTCATCTATATCTTTGTGTGCCAGTCATTCTGGGGGTTGGGCACGTTTACTAGAGGGTATTTTTAATTTTGATAGCACTTTTGTCTTGTTGTGGAGACTTGTTCAGGACTGTGTATGTGTTATTTAAGACTTAATTCCATGCAGGGGTGTAATTATATTTGCTGGCTTGATTTCTTTTGTTTTCCTAACAGTTCTTAGAGGTCTTTCAGCTAGGTAGGATCTTCCCTTTGAAGTTTCTTCACAATAAATGGCTGCCTTCACTCTCTCTGCTTGTGTTAGGGTTTTTTTGTCCCTTAGTGGGGTTTTGTTGACTAAACACAGGAAATGCATGGTCAGGCATGTACTTCGGGGGCAAAGCCAGGTGGCTGCCCAGTCTATCTTGCTCTGGTTGTCATAGCTATGCTCTTCCCATCCATTTTCCTTCCTTGGAGGTGTGGTCATATGTGACTTCTGCTCTGCTATTTCTTTAAGCACTTCCGTTGCTGCTCTTTCCTAACAAATAATTTTTATGAAACCAGGTTAAGGTGACTTAGGTCATCTTGACAAAAGTAGGTAGGTCAGCCAGGTGAAATTTGTTGCTATTGGGTCTGGGACATAGCAACTTCTAGCAGTTAGTCCAAGCTGTGATTACCACTTGGGTACTTAGATGTGTCTCTGGCCCACTACAGGGTTTACCCTTTCTGTTCTTTTTGAAGTGGTGGTGTGTTTTTTTTTTTTTTTTTAGTTGTTTGATTTATTTTTTTATGGCTTTCTATATTTTGCTATCTATTTACATTATGTTCAGTTTTTTCTTCCATGATGCTTTTCTTTCCTCAAATTTCTTTCCCCAACATTGCTGTTTCTTTTCTAATCTGAATTATGAATTTGCTACCAACCTAATGTGTACCCCACTCCCTGCAAAGGTGATGCCTGTACCCTTGCTGTTGTTCATTTTCATGGGTGTGAATTGATTTGAAATAATTCTATGTAACTTGGTTGCTGTAATGGTGCATGTTAACCCTGCTTGTGCATCACCTTCAGCTGTCCTGTCACATTGGCTGTTGGCAGAACTGAAGTACTAAAACTACCTGATCAATTACCTTTCTTCTACAGTGATCCTTTGCTATGCTAAATACAAGCATACTAAAGATTTAATTTCAATGCTGGCTTTGCTTTGAGCAGGCTGTTTGCCTTCGTAGCCTCTAGGTTCCTTCCCCCCTAAATTATTCTGTGTTTTTTAGAGTAAATGTCAATTCATTTGAATGATGTTGTGATGCCAGTGCAGCTATTTACTTTCTCTGACTAAAGCCAGCAGCTATTTTTGGATGGGATTATGTTTTATTGCTCTAGCAATAGACATATTGATATGAAATGTTGCTTTTTCAGAAATCTTGAATGAAGATAATGAAGCATTATAGACATTTTTTGAGCAGTGTATCTTCATTTCCGGAAAAACTTAAGACCTGCCGCCAGAGTCCTAAATCAGCTGAAGGAGAAGTCACAGTACGTGTCTGTCTGCCAAATGTTTAATCTTTCCACTTTTGGGGTGATGTGCACTGGAGAGAATATAGCATGAGGTCATTTAGAATCTTAAGTTAACTTTTCTTAAAGGAGTATATATTCATAGAATGGTCTGGATAGGATGGGACCTTAAAGATCACCTAGTTGCAAGCTCCTGCTACAGACAGGGATGACACCTACTAGACTAGGTTGTTGAAGGCCCAGCCAACCTGTTTGAACACTTCCAGTTTTGCAGCATTCACAACTTCTCTGGTCAACCTATTCCAGTGCCTCACCACCCTTACGGAGAAGAATTTCTTCCTTACATCTCATCTCTTTCTAGCTTCTTCCAGTCTGAAGCCATTACCCCTTGTCCTATCACTACATGCCTTTGTAAAAAGTCTCCCCCCAACTATCATTTAGGCCTCCTTCAAATACTGGAGGGCTGCTATAGGGTGTTCCCAGGGCCTTGTCATCTCCAGGCTGACTGCAGGACCTTGCAGTTGACTCTGTTGAACTTCATGAGGGACCTGTCAAAGTCCCTTTGGATGGCATGCCTTCCCTCTGGCATGTCCTCCGTGTGACCCAGCTTAGTGTTGTCAGCAAATTTGCTGAGAGTGCTTTGATCCCACTCTCCATGTCACAGACAAAGATGTTAAACAGCACTGGTCCCAGTAGTGACCCCTGAAGAACACCACTCATCACTTGTCTCAGACATTGAGCCACTGAACATCACTTTTTTTATATTGCCTATACCATGCTCAAGATATTAAGCAATATCTTTCAGTGGAATAAATTAGAATCTAATATGTTGAATTATTGAAAAATGAACCATTCCCTTTAATGTGAGAGTTTTGGACAGTGCTTACTTGTGATGTTCCCTGAGAGTTTTGCAGTTGGAGCTCTGCTGAGTTCTGGGGAAGGAAGTGAGGATCTATCTGCTTGTCTGTCTTAGTGCTGAAGAGCTTTATAACTCAAAATGAATTTTATCACCTCCATTGTTTCAACCAGATAAAGTATTGAATTATCTGAATGGCTTAAGCTTATGAGGGTTTTGGGATTAAGCAGTACTAGGTAAACTTTTTTTTCCCCTTCTGCTTCCACAGCAGTTGAGTCTTGGCTGCTGTGAATAGTTTTGTAGATTGGAGTTATTAATGACTTTTATTATAGTTTCAAAGAAGGTAGCGTTGCCAGAGTTCCTGGAAACTTGCCAATATATACCATTTAAAGAGTACTCTTAAAGTGTCTGTGCCTCTTAGATAGAATGACTAAGGGGTCAGTCTTAGTCAAATGGTTTTGACTGTATATGTAGTTTGGCCTTTTAAGATGGAGCTGAAATAAAGTCTTGCCCTTCATTTTCCTCAGTCTAGTGAATGTTGATTTCCTCTCTTGCTTGTATGAGCTGAATCCTCCAAAACTTCTGTCTCTTTGTGGGTTAGCTTTCAGCCTGACTGGCTCTCCAGAAAATGAGACTAAGGTCATGGCTGCAAAAATAGTGACTGGAAGCAGGAGGACAATGCTACTTAAAGTGGTGTGCCCAGCACATTTATAAAAGCTGTTGTCAGCTGTGCCTGATAGAAAGTCTTTTATCTCTCTAATTGTGGATCTACTGGAAACATACCAGTTTACCTTAATTTTGTATAGTTACTTTTTATTTTTTCATTCCATTCTGCATTGTTTCTTCCTGGTGGACTTGATGATCTTAAAGGTCTTTTCCCACTGAAATGATTCTGATTAAATTTTTAGGAAAAATACAAAAGCAGAACATTAAGCAGACTTCTCAGAATGTTTCAAGTTGTGTCCACTCTGCCTCTAGGTGGCTGCACGAAGTCTCCGGCTTTGCTGCTTGAAGAAATGAAATTGCTAGTTTCACTCTAGCAGAGGAGAATCAGATCATTTAACTCTGAACTTCAGTTATGAAAGGATTTGTTTTAAGGCTGCTTTGCATATAATCTCTTTCCTCCTGAAGTCATCCTGTGGGGGCAGTTTCACACTGTGCTTCTGCAGAGATAAGTTTGGCTGCTGCCAAAAAAGGCCAGAGCTTTGCAATGCCTTTTTTTTTTTTTTTTGCACAGGCTTGCTCTGGCTCTAGTGGTTGTAAGTCTGTGCTGTGAAGAAGAGGAGAAGACTAAGTGGGGATCCTATCAATACTTGTCAATATCTAAAGGGCAAGCCAAACTCTACAGTGGCCAGTGACAGGAGGCAACAGGCACAAACTGGAACCCAGGAGGTTCCACCTGAACACGAGGAAATTTATTTTTCCTTTTGGAGTAGACGGAGCACTGAGACCGGCTGCCCAGAGAGGTTCTGGAGATACTCAAAAGCTGCCTGATCCTATGCAACATACTCTAGGTGACCCTGCTTTAGTAGAGGGTTGGACTAGATGATCTGCAGAGGTCCTGTCCAACCCACACTATTCTGTGATTCTGTGTGAGCTGGCAAGTTGGCTACTATGGAGCAAACTCTCATGCTAGGTTTGTGATCATGCTGGCAAGGTGAATGGCCTGGAACTGCACAGTCACTAGCTCTTCTGCAAGAGAGTAAATGTGGCTGTATTTCAGGAGATGGAGAACAGAGAGCGTTTCTCCTTTTCATTTTTGCCTGCAGTTTCTCTGTGCTAGATTGAGGTAGAAACTTCTGAATTTTTATTGTGAGTGGCTATATTAATTGCACTCTCTAGGTGTCCATGATCTAGCAAATTGATTATTTCACAACTTTCTTGTTCTGGATCTTTAACATCCTCCCCCAGCCAAGAGTCCTTTCTAAACTGTTCCTCTAACTTACATTCTTTTAAAAATTGTTTTAATAATACCTTTAAAGAGAAAATCTTTACACATAGACACAACACATAAAAATGTGCCTTTGTCCTTCTGTATCATGATTTTCTGCAGTTGGGATGGACTTTAATGTTTCTATCACTTAATGCTTATATAAAGTTGATCTTATTTAATGTTGTCATAAGTCAGTAAATGCAAGATTAAACTAGAATACACCTGCCAAAAACTTAAGGTAAATTATGCTGCTGTTAGCACCATCTGGATGTTTCTTTCAGGGAAGTGATTAACTACTAGAGCAAATTGCCAAGGGAAGTGCTAGATCTGTCATATATTGATATGGTCTATCACCTGGATGATTCCCCCATTCAGTGCATTCTTTAATCTTCACTTTTGGCAGGTTTAGTAATCATGTGTCCGTTGGATGAGCTAGTTCAAGACACTGGCCAGAGCTGAGTCCCAACTGGAAGAGAATCAGCTGGCTTATTTGGCAGCAAATTAAACTGACACACCCTGCAGCAGCAAAACTGTGAGACCAGCAGGAGGGAAGAGGCAGAAGGATGGGAATGAGTAGGGAAAGCATGTGCAGGGTAGTTCCTTTATTCTCAAGTTGTTGGAATCACCATAAGAAACTCTGTAAATTACTTGGGCAACTGTTCCTGAAAAGCAGAGCCATGTGTTTGGTTCCTAAGTGGTCAAGTGAAGAATATGCTTTTGTTCAGAATTTTTAGTGCAGGACTTCACAAATTTAGCTAGATTTGCAAGCTGCCTGGGAGAGTCAGTAGAGTTTCAGATGACTGAAGAGTGGGCCATGGGCTGTTTGAAACCTTATTGTTCCAAACAACACTTCTTTTGGTGTTCATCTTACTGTTGTTCTGTAGTCAGGTAACAGGAGATGCAGTTTTGAAATCAGGGCAGTGGAAGTGCTGAGGGGCTTTGTAAACACAAGGACAAAAGCAAATACATTAATTCCATATTCTCATGGGGTATGGTAGATAAGGAGACAGCAAGTATTTCAGAGGAGTGCAGACAGCAGAATAGAGTCCCTTTTATTAAGCATAAATTATAAACTGTGCTGTTTTGCTCTTGGACATCGACTAGAATGCTTTGTTTGCCTGACTCAGACTGAACGTGGTAGTGAAAATATACCCCAGCCTTCAGCACAGGAAAGGAGATCTTGTACATGAATGGATATGATAGTTAAAACCATTACATTACACATTTTCACATTATGAGTAGCCTAAGTGTAACAGGATCTGCTTTTACTCCATACCAGCATCTGTGTAAGGATGTGGTGCAGGAAAGTGAGGAGATTGGAAACTGTCCTGGATGAAGCCCATTGAAGCTTAAGGAGAAGTATTTCTTACAGATAGGTATATGGGCTGTATGTGAATTAACAGTGTCATTATCAAGTAAAAGCACAAATGAGAGTGCAGAATTTGCTGCTTCTAATTTTCATGTCCTTATCTTACTAGATGCATGTTTTGTGGGAAGAAGGCTTGCTGTTTCAGTGTTAATGCTACATACTTACTGAGAGGGAATCCTAAAATATATATGAGTTGTAATGATAGTGGCTTCTAATGGTATTAAAAATCTTGCTCTGATAGATAACTAGTAACCATAGTCATCAGTCTTGATGAATAGCAGATGATATAAATGACTGTTTATGAATCAAGAGGTGTACTGTCAGTAGAATAAGAGCCTGCCATCTCTATGCAGCAGGAAGACCATACTCATTTCTGATCAGGGCAGTAGCTGGATCTTGCCATATGCTACTGTACCATGCTTTTGCCCTTCTGAAGAACCATTGAAGTGGCAAATACTGACCCTTTTATTTTAAAAAACAAACAAAACACAACCCCCCCCCAAACAAACAAATCAAACAACACCCTGCCCCCCAAAAAAACCCCCAACAAACAACCACAAAAACACCCCAACCTCCAAACCCCTGAGGTTGTATTGCTTATTTTTATCCCCCCCAATCTTACTTTTTCTGTGTGTGTGTAGTCAGGGCACCAGGATTGTACCTGGTGGTTGTAAAATGTGGAGACAATCAAAGGGTTTCCTTTGTGTTTCTGAAATACAGACTGATTCAAGTGATTAGCATGAGATTGGTGGAGGTAAAAAGTTAGCTTTCTAAGAACTTGTGTTTGGGTGCTCTGTCTCCTGACTGCAAGGGCTGGCCCTTGCCCCAAACAGCTTTTCATACCCCCCTATAGTGTCTTTACTCCCTCCTGAAATTCTTCAAATACCGATGGTTCTGTGTTACTATCAATTAACTCTGCAAGACACAGCACATGCTGTAACTGCTTCCAAGATGCATATTTGGTGATGAGCCAATCTTCAGGTTAAAAGAGAAAGAGTGATGGAGCAGTCCTGAAATCTTTTCTTCAGGGATAACTGATTTCAGTGCTGAGTCTGGGGAAAAAATAACTAACAAAACCCAAACCAAAACCAGCAAAACCTCCAAATCACCAACTCCCCCCAAAAAACAACACAAACAAAATGCTACTCTTCTGGCATGTTTCAGACAAATGAGTGTACAGGAGAAGTTTTGGAAGCAAACCAGGAGGACAGGCTGACAGGAATGCTCATGTGACCCTAGTTTCTTCAAGTTCTCCAAATTATCTACAGGCACCTAAATAAACCCCAACAGTGAATGAGGAAGGGATGGTTGATGTCCTGGAGCAGTACTGGGACAGTGGCCCATCACGAACCTGTCATTCCAAAAAGTCAATGCATAACCTAGCACCTAGGACAGAAATACCTCACTGGCTGACAGGTGGCACAAGCAGGATAGTAACTAGCAGGTCACTACCTGGCATTCACAAGGCAGTCTCTATAATGTTGTGTGCAGTTTTGTTTCTGTTTTCTCTCAAATGCAAGGAGGATACCAACAAACCAGAGGGGAGTGTGGTTAGGAGGCTAGTGCATACAGTGGGCAAGAAGTTGGTCTAGCCTGGAGAAGATAAAGCCATACTCTCCTTGGAGGCACAGTGCAAATACATAAATCAGTAGGTGCATGTTAGAGCAATGGCAATTCATGTTGAATGTAATGGGGGGAAATTACTGAGAATTGAGTACCAAAAAAGGTGCCTGAGGTGTGTGTGTTGTGGTTGGTTGGTTGGTATTTTATCCCCATCCTTTGAAGACTTTTAAAATGTAGCTGGACAATGACTTGAGTGACCTTGAAATTAGCATTCTGGTGACCATTTTGGACTAACAGATCTCCACAGATCTTTTCAAACCTGTTTTTCTGTGGTTGGAAGTGTTGCAAACCATGTGGGTTTAAATGATGGTTTTAGTATGATATGCTTTAAATCCTTTTAAATTCAACACTATTCTGGGACAGAGTGTTGATCTGCTGGAGGGTGGAAAGGATCTACAGTGGCACCTGGGCAGGCCGGATCAATGGGATGAGGCTGATTGTATGAAAATTCAACAAGGTCAAGTGCTGGGTCCTGCTCTTGGGTCACAGCAAACCCATGCAATGCTACAGGCTTGTGGAAGAGTGATGAGAGGAAATGGCCTCATGTTGCACCAGGGGAGGTTTTGATTGAATATTAGAAGAAACTTCTTCACTAAAATGTTTCTCAAGCTCTGGAATAGGCTTTCCAGGGGGTTGGGAGTGGCGTGGTGGTGATTGAATCCCCATCCCTGGAGATGTTTAGATATGGTGCTAAGGGACGTGTTTTAGCACCACGCTTGGTAGTTAGGTGGTGGTTGGACTTGATCTTTTCCAACTGAAACAATTTTATGATTCTATGCTTCTGTGATCTGATTGAGATTGTAGGGCGCCCTTGAGCATTTGAGGTTTTGACTGGCTTTTGTAAAAATCCATTGCATAAGGGTTTCTTTCTATGCTGTTCAGTTTTGTATTATCTAAAATGTCTGCACTATAAAGTAAATTAACTTCATTAATGTCATAAATGGTATGGAGCATCCTGACAGCCTGAGGTCAGATAAGAACGCTAGTCTCTGTTTTAATGCTAAGCACATTTTGTGTTTTTTATGAGATCCTGATCTGGGACCATTCAGACTACTGCATCAAGTCTGCTTTTAAAGATGAAGGGAACACTTTGTACATACTCTGGAAGATGCTTTTTAATTTCCATTCATTTATTTCAAAGCCATGTTCTTGCCATGGTTGCAGAAATACTAATTGCCATTCTGATTTAAATGCATGCCAAATTGTAGGCTGCCTACCGAAGCATTCCTCCTTTTTTTTTTTTTTTTTTTTTTAGAGTATGAAAGAAGTTTTCTTTTGGTTTAAACCCAAAAGACTTTCAGACGTTATTGGCTGAATTTGTCATCTGGAACTATGATCGTGTTGTCCTTTTTGGCTACAAGACTCCTGAAGGAAAGTCTGCAGGAGGAGTTGAAGCTTTTGTAGTAACATGGGATCCTGATATCGAAGGAAGGAAACTTTCATAAATTCAAATACAGATTTTATTTTGTTTTTGTGAGGAGAGGAATGGGGACGAATGTAGAAAGAACTGTAGCTCAGATGAGCTAGAGAGTCTTCAGATTCAAAGGACTTTGTGAGCTAGTTATCTAGTCCAGGTTTTAAGAAACAAAGCTATAAATATGGTGTTGACCCTTTGGTAGTGTTACTGCTTATTTGTTTTGTGCCTTGGGTTTCAACTGAATTGAATGAGGTATGATCTTTCTGCTCTTCAGAGATTTCTGATGCGATTTCGTTTTAGCAGATGTTGTAGCTTTGTTACTTTGTGACTCACCTTGAACAGTTTACTAAACAGATGTTACAAAATTAACTTAAGAGGAGGAACAGAGGAAGAGCCATAAATCTGTATGTGGAACAGTATCTGAGTCATGAATTAAGAAAATGAGGTGTGCTGTTTTAAAGTAGATTCTGCTGTGCCTTCTAAGATTTCTGTTCTCTGAATGTTAAATTAAGAGCAGTTTTTCACTTTTTGCTTGTGAAGACATTTGCCACCTTTCAGGCAGATGTCACCTCTCATTTCCAGGCTGTTTTCTTTTCAGTGAGCTTTACTCAGGCAGAAGGAAATAGCAAGCAGCACAAACTATGAGTCTTTGCTTCACATAAAACACTTGGACGTTCTGTCCTTACAAGATAGTGTCAATACCTGTAGTTAGTAGGAATTTTAGTCTAATACTTGCTATTTCTTGCCTTCTGTTGCTATAAAGGCAAGAGTCTGGCAATTCCTGTTCATGGAAGTGAGGGGGTAAATCAAACCCATAAGATTATCATTATTAACATTTATTAAGTTTGTAGGCAAGTTTAAGACAAACTTGATAATATCAGAGAAGACATCACCAGGTGCTTCTTCTAGAGCAGAATTAACATACTTGCAGTGAGCAAGGTATCCCTAAACCTCTTTTGTTTTTTTCCCAGATGGCTCTTAGTGATGACTTATCTACAGGATACAGTTGTAGAATTCTTGTGTGGTAATTATTTACTTTAGGGAAACGAAATATGTAAAACTTCTATGTTTGTAAACGTGTAAGTCAGAAATTTTGTGTAGAAAATTACAGGAACCTGGAGTAGGAAAATGAGGCATGCACTGCTTGCATCTTTAATACTTCAGGGCAGGCTGCTGGGCAGGATTTCTGCTATACTGCTTGATTTCCATTTCAAAGTGTTTCGCTAATTGTTCTGCGGCCAGCTTGAGAAGGTGGTATTTGAGATACAATACAATACACCAGGTTGAAAGAGACCTTCAAGATCATCGCATCCAACCCACCTAAACAACTAAACCATGCAGCCAAGCACCCCATCAAGTCTCCTCCTGAACACCTCCAATGATAGTGACTCCACCACCTCCACGGGTAGCCGACTCCAATGGGCAATCACACTCTATGTATAGAACTTCTTCCTAACATCCAGTCTAAACCTGCCCTGGTGCAGCCTGAGACTGTGTCCTCTTGTTCTGGTACTGGCTGCCTGGGAGAAGAGACCAACCTCTGCCTGGCTACAACCTCCCTTCAGGTAGTTGTAGAGAGCAAGAAGGTCACCCCTTAGTCTCCTCTTCTCCAGGCTAAGCAACCCCAGCTCCCTCAGCCTCTCCTCATAGGGCTTGCCTTCCAAACCCCTCACCAACTTCGTTGCCCTTCTCTGGACACGCTCCAGTAAGTCAACATCCTTCCTAAACTGAGGGGCCCAGAACTGGACACAGTACTCAAGGTGTGGCCTAACCAGTGCAGTGTACAGGGGCAGAATGACTTCCCTGCTCCTGCTGGCCACACTGTTCCTGATGCAGGCCAGGATGCCTTTGGCCTTCTTGGCTGCCTGGGCACACTGCAGGCTCATGTTCAGCCTACTATCAACCAGTACCCCCAGGTCCCTCTCTGCCTGGCCACTCTCCAGCCACTCTGACCCCAGCCTGTAGCACTGAATGGTTGCTGTGCAAATGCATTGAGTTTCTCCTTATTTAAAATAGTTTGGGAGGAAAAGTGTACACTTTTTTCCAAGTTTTCAGTTGTTCATTTTCCTAATCAGTTCAGCCATTCTTACTGGGCTGTGAAATTAGGGGATCTTTTTATAAAAAATGTGCAGTGAGTCATTTCTTGGAGAATGCACCACTGACTTGTCCGATCTAAAAATGCCAGGCAGATCCAGGGCAGCTTCCAGAGAGAGCAGCTCTGTGCTGACAGGACCAAGGCTCCTGGCCTTAGACTGTCTCGTGGGTAGACTGCTATTTTTGTTTTTAGTTTCCTTTTATTTTTAGGCAAGCTCTTGATGTAGAAAGGTTGTTGCTCTAAGTGGAAAATGTTTGTGCTGGAATGGGGTGATGCAGCATGGAGCAACTTGCAAAAGGAGCAAGGGGAAACAGCAGACATTGCAGGGTGGAGAGAAAGAAAGGAAAAAAAGTGTAAAGCTAAATTTTGCTCAAATCACCTTATAACTGACCTGGACAGTGGTGGAGCTTGCTGGGGATTGTACTGTCTGAGAGATCCAGATTGGGATGTCAGCAGAATAGCAGTGAGAAAGTACTTTTGAGAGAAATGTTCGGTGGCTCAAGTTTGTTTCAGTTTTGCCAACTTTTGCAGAATTATCTGTCAGCTGTTGATGTAAAATAGAAAGAGTGATAAATTTTAATAAGGGAACTGACAGATCTCGTGTATCACAAGAAGTCTGTGAAAGGCACAGGATGTCTCTGAAAGAAAACATGCTAAAGCTGGTTCCTGATATGTTCTTTTGTCTTTATGGTATATCTAACACCTACAAAAAAAATCTCATTGAAGACGATTTTTTTTGTGTGTGGTCTGAATCATGGAGTGGTTTAGGTTGGAAAGGATCTTAAGGATTGTGCAGTCCAATGTCCCTGCCATAAGCAGGCACATCTACTAGCTCAGGTTGATCAAAGCCCTATGCAACTGGCCTTAAACATGTCCAGAAAAGGGGCAACAACAACTGAGCAACCAGTTCCAGTGTCTCACCACTCTCATCATGTTAATTTTATACTTTTGAAATAAAATATATATGGAATGCATCAATATATTTCGATTCCAATGGCGTTTTTTGTTTTATTGTGAGATAATTGAAGGATCCTGATGGCTCAAGATGTTTGGCTTAAAACAAGACCTTAAGGCAGTATTTCAATATATGAGGTCAGCATTATCTTAGAATGCAGTCTGTCTCTGACAGTAGATGTTATTTCCTTTCCCCAGTTCCTCTTTTTCCCCTCTAACTTGGGCCATGTGGTTAGACCCCTTGCCAGTGAAGACTGAGGCAAAAAAGTTGAGTACCTCAGGCTTCTCCTTTCCCTGGGTAACAAGGTCCTCTTTTTCTTTCCTAAGAGGGCCAACCTCTTCCCTAGTCTCTTTCATCACTGACATACCCAAAGAAGCTTTTCTCGTTTCCTCTGATGTCCCTGGGCAGAATTAATTCTATCTGGGCTTTAGCTTTCCTGACCTGGTCTCTGGCTACTCAGACAGCTTCGCTCCAGGGTACTTGTCCTTGCTTCCACCCTCCATGAGCCTCTCTCTTGTGTCTGAGAGTGTCCAGGAGCACATTTGGTTTTTGGCTGCCTTCTGTGTTGGAACACATCAGTCCTGGGCTTGGAGAACACAATCCTTCAATATTAACCAGCTTTCTTGGGCCCTTCTACTCTCCAGGATTTTATCCCATGGTACTTGTTCTAGCAGATCTCTGAAGAGGCCAAAGCCTGCTGTTTTGAAGTCCTGGGTGAAGAACTTGCTGCATGCCCCCCTTGTTTCCATAGAGATCCTGAACTCCCCTGGTTTGTGGTCACATCTGCCACACCGAAGGGATGTGCCAGAGAAGTTTGCTTGGCTGGCATAATAAGGGATCAAAGCTTCAGGAGCAGGAAGCAGTATAACTGGTTTGGTACAAACTGTTTATCAGGATTAGAGCTGGCATGACTGGTATGGCTCACTTGGGAGTAGGCACAAGGAGAAATGGCTCTGCTATGTGTCACCTTCATTTCCAAGGGTGTACAGGAGGCACCCACCTCATTTTGAGTTACCGTGAAGGTAAAACATCTCACCTGTGATGCTTAATGCTTTCAGTATTCCTCATGATGCAAATGTTTTGCAAGTCCTCCATGTTGGGCATGAATGTGACAGCTCTGCATGGCTCAGCTGAGTTAAATGCAGTTATGTATAGTATGACTTAAAACTGGCTTACTGGAGGCTGTGGTGAACTGCAAAGTATCTAGACTGCATGGTCTTTGTTAGTCAATATACTCCTCCCTTGTTCAGTTTCTTAATGGCTTGGAACCGCTTCCTTACCATCAAAACTGATAGGAATCCAGTGGCCTCATTTGCTGATGTATTATGTTAGGATGTGGCCTCATGGCAGATTTTGGCTATGTGCAAAGCAGCAAGTGTTGAGAGGTGAGATAAGTGTATCTGCAGGGAGAGCTGCTGGTGTTAGGGACCTGACTTCATATTGCATATTAGTATCTCTGTAGTTCTAGTCACATCCCATGGACTTGATGCTTATTGAAGATTAGAATAATAGAATTGGTTCAGCTGGAAAAGTGTTTTTTTTTTTTTTTTAAGATTATCAAGTCCAGGCCATTATCAAACTCTTATCAGGTCTGGTGCTAAACCATGTCCTGTGGCACCACTTCTCTGTGTCTTTTAAACAGCTCCAGAGATGGGGATTCAACCACCTGCCTGGGAGCCTATTCCACTGGTTAAGAACCCTTTCAAGAAGTTTCTTCTTTTCTAATCTAAACCTTCTCTGGGCAACTAGAGGCGATTTCCTCTTGTCCTGTTGCTTGTCGCTGGGGAGAAGACCCAAAATCCACCTGGCTCCAACCTCCTTCAGGAAGTTGTAGAGAGTGAGAAGGTCTCCCCTGAACCGCCTTTCCTCCAGACTAAACAATTCCAGGTCCCTCACCCTCCTCACAAGAGTTGCTTTCCAGACCCTACATCAGTTTTGTTGCCCTTCTCTGCATTTACTCTCATCACCTTAATATCTTTCTTGTAGTGAGGATCTTGTGCAACAGATGGATAAATATTAAAATACCTTGCTGTGCTTCTCTGAGTAAATTAATTAAACAAAGCTTGCTTTCTTATTCTTCTTCATACAAACCTAGATAATCTGAAGGAAGGTGCTTTTCATATCTCTGTGCAATTTAAGTTCTGTGATAACATCACTGTCAGTTTGGACACTTTCTGGCCATATTTCTACAATCAAACCTGCAAAAATACTGTGTGCGCAGCAATCAATTTTGCAGATACAGTAGCAAATGTGAGGAGGAGAATTAAAATACCATACATGCACAGTTTGGACCTTTCTTCCTCCTTGGCCCCAAATATGCATTGAGTAACAAAAGCTTGCCCTGTAGGCAGTGATTCATCATTGGTAAATCTTGGGCTGGGACCTGGCAGGGAGGGGGAAAAAACACAAACCACTGCCAACAACTTGTTCCACCACGTGCACAAAGCCTACCCACCAAAACATCACCAGTATCACATTTCTAACTTTGTTTTAGTCTAATAAGTGACTGTGCAGTGCTTTTCGCCTCTCCTTAACGATTGAGAGCATCACAGGTCACAAATGAGTGTAGCTGCAAAGGAAAGTGCTTGTTGTTAGCTTTGTTGTTAGCTGTTTTTGGATAGCATGGCTTCTAAGTTGCAGTTCCATGTCCAAGTTGCATTCACTGTATTGTTTGTTGTTTTTTTTTTTCTCCTTCCCTTTTTTTAACTCTCTTCAGTGGACTATATTGTGGAATATGACTATGATGCAGTGCATGATGATGAGTTAACGATCCGAGTTGGGAAGTCATCAGGAATGTGAAAAAACTTGAAGAAGAAGGATGGTTAGAAGGGGAGCTAAATGGCAAGAGGGGCATGTTCCCTGACAATTTTGTGAAGGTGAGTTGGTGAGTTTTCCCATTGGCTTTTTTAGTACACTTTTGAAGGCCTTTTTTTGTTTGAATTCTGCTCTTATTCATGTTAGAGTTTCTTTTGGTCTGTACCCTTGCACTGTGTGTGTTTGTCTCCTTCCTACTGCTGCTACAATACTCTATCCAGTTACCTGATTCAGTGTGAACTAAATAAAACCAAACCAAACCAAACAAACAGAAAAACAAACCCAACACAGAAAACCCTCAGACCTGCCCTGCACTAGGCATCAAGTCATAAATTGGGATACAGAGGAGGACTATGATGGTGATAGAAGGCTAGACCATCTCTCCAACAAAGACAGACAGAATGAGTTGGGATTGGTCAGCCTAGAGAAGGAAAGACTTCAGGGATACCTTGAGCAGACTTCCAGTATTTGAAGGGGGCCTTCAGGATAGCTGGAGAGGAATTTTGGGACAAAGACATATAGTGACAGTTAGAGAGATAATTGCTTCAAACTGGAAGAAACTCTTCCCCATGAGGGTAGTGAGGCACTGGACCAGGTTGCCCAGAGAAGATGTTGAGGCTGCAACCCTGGAAATGCTCATAGCCAGGTGAGCAACCTCGCCTAGTAGGACGTATCCCTGCCTGTGGCAGGGAAGTTGGACCTAGATGATCTTTAAGGTCCCTCCAAAGCAAACCATTTTGTGGTCCTGTGAAGTGGGGTCACAGCTCAGCCATCCTCAGGCACTGCTTGTTTTCATGCTTTGGCTTGGATTTAGCTGCTTTGTTGAAGGAGGAATTCTGTCTTGGGCTCCCCACTGCTGGCACTGCCTTTCTTGACTGTGCAAAGGGACAGGGCACGGAATGTCTCCAGCTAATCAAGCTGGCTTTTGACTTAATTGGTTTCCTGACTTGGCTCTCCATTTGTCAGCAGTGAATATCTCACACCCTTCCAATTTCAGCAAAATGCTCCACTCTGCTTGTAGTACTGGCGTGTCATCTTTCTGCATATGATCTCTGCTCTGGGATCTCAGTCTTCATCAATGCTGTGCAACTGACTGGTTATACTTCTGTTCTGTTGCAAGATACCCCTTCTCAAACCTTTTTATTTGTTCTGTGTTTGTGTCTTAATTTTAATTGAAGTTCTTGTTTTCACCTATCCTTTTTTTCCCTGTAGATTTTCTAAATGTATGTTGAGGGTACACCTATTTATTAGCCTGCTTACAGTGAAGAAGTCTGCAAAGCAGCTAGATGTGGTGTTCCACTTGTAAATTCTGACTTTCAGAGCTTGCTGAGCTGCAGATACTTTTCTTTTAAACTATGTAAGTCTTATAGATATGTTCTGCTTTGCTTTTTTATAGTTTCTAAGATTTTTAGTGGCTTTCAAGGATTCCTTAGTGTAACTTTTGCAGAATCAAAGATATTTATTCCTGTCTCTTTTGAAGTGAAATGAATTCTTTGCAAAACAGAATTCTCTAGAATTACAGAATGATTTGTTGGTTTTTCTGGTCATTTTACTCAATAAATCCAAAAAGTTTCTTTTATTTGCTGTGGAGGAATCTCCCCCTTTTAAACTGGTGGGAATAATCCCATTGCCCTCAGAAAGGGTCATTTACTAAGGAAAAGTTTGTACAAATGCCTTTCACTTGTCTAATATTTAAAGTTGTTTCTAGCTTAGTTGAAAATTCATTTGGTTTTTTAGTTCTGTATAAATAGTAATTTTATCTTAAGTGGTTTTGAGCACTGTGTTGATGATGCACTTAAGTAACGCTCAAGTGCCGTATAGGAAGAAACATCAGACATGACTCCTTGGTTCTTGTGTCATCAAGACTGTGTTTCTATTGAACAGCAAAGGGTTGCTGCTGTTTCCATGTTAAATACTAAACTTGCTGAATGTTTTCTTGCTTCCTGCACCTGTGGATTTTATAAACTTCATTTTATGTTTCCATCCTGAAAAATCTTCATGCATTTCAGCTTCACTTATTTTTGACTAGACAGCTGTTCAGTGTGCATGGCACAGCTGGGCATCCTAAATTACAGGGGACAGACAGTTTTCTAGAAGGTGTGGGAATTTGGAGGAGTGGAAAGGAAGTTGTGTAGGAGGAAATTATCTCTTTGGTTTTTGATAACTTGCCGTCTTGGTGCTGGAATTGAGTGCAGTTCTGAGGCTGATCTTTGGAACCTTTAAGATAGAATGCATAGCCTAAAAGGCGGTGATGAGACGATGGGAAAGTGTTCATTGTTGAGGAAGTGACTGTGGCCAATTTGATTATAGTTTCTTCTTAAAAGTTAATGTACATGTAGTGATAGTTTGAGAGACTATTTCTGGGAAAGCTGTTGCAGAAAAGTGGGTTATTTCTGTCTTTTTTATTTTTCCCTTGCTTCCCCCCCCAAACTTTTCTCATTTACTGCTGCAACAGCAGATTGTTGACAGTACAGGACCTACAAAAAGCTTCTATGACTGGACTGCTGCAAATGCCAACTATCAGCAAATAAAATGCTTCTGCTTGGTCTGGTGTAATATAAACATGTGGAAGGTGTAGGTGAACTGCAGAAGGGAGCTGGAAACAAGCTGAAGCAGAGTTGTACTTTGGCCTTGAGAACAAGGAAGATCCCTTAAGGAGAGGATTGAATGATTTGCTGCCTCGCCTATGTACCACCAACAGGTCATGGTGACTTAGAATTATAGAAGTGTTTCACTTGGAAAAGATCAAGTCCAACCATTACCTAACTCTACTAAGTCTGGTGCTAAATCGTGTTATCTTAGTACCACATCTGTGTTTTAAAGATCTCCGGGGGATGATGATTCAGCCACTTCCCTAGGGAGCTTATTCCAGTGTTTGAGAATGCAGACTAGAAGAAACTTCTTCATTGAAAGCAATATCTAAGCCTCCCCTGGTGCAACTTGAGGACAGACCCAACACCCACTTTGATACAGCCTCATTTCAGGTAGTTGTGGAGAGCAAGGTGTCCCTTCAGCTTCCTTTTCTCCAGACTAAGTAACCCCAGTTCTCTTAGCTGCTTCTCACAAGAGCTGTTCTCCAGAGCCTTCAACAGCTTTGTTATCCTTCTCCAGACCCAGTCCAGCACCTCAATGTCTTTCTTATAGCAAGGGCCCCAAAACTGAGCACAGTCCTCCAGTTGTGGTCTCACCAGTGCTGAGTACTGAAGGGCAATCACTTCCCTTATTTTGCTTGTCACACATTGCTGATAGAGGCCAGGATGCTGTTGGCCTTCTTGGTGACCTTGGCCATACTGCTGGCTCATACTGAGCTGGGTGTCAGTCAACGTTTCCAGATCTTTCTGTACTGGGCAGCTTTCCAGCCACTCTTCCCCAAGCTTGTAGTGGTCCTTGAGGTTGTTGTGACTGAAGTGCAGGACCTGGCACTGCTCCTTGAATCTTGTACAAATGGCCTTGGCCCATTGATCTGGCCTGTCCAGGTTCCTCAGTAGACCTTTCCTACCCTCAAGCAAATCAACATTCCTGCACAACATAGTGTCATCTGCAAATTTAAGGAGGTTGCATTCAGTCCCCTTGTCCAGGTTATTGACAGATACTAAAAAGAACTGCCCCCAGTGCTGAGCCCTAAGGTACACCATTTGCAAGCAGCTTTGGTATCCACTGAGCTTTTTATGGTCAGGGATATATTGGTGCTTTAAGCAGGAACCCTCTTACAGCTACTGCAAAGTGGTTGAGAAGTGTAGCAAATTGATTGGGAGGGGTAAGGACAGGAGGATGTTGAAGAGGGACAAATAATGTGAACTTCTCATGACCTGCATGAAAGGGAAAGGCTGGAGGCCTGAATGTGCAGTGGGGGGAAACAGCTAGGAGGACATTAGGCCCTCAAAGCACTAGGGGACCTCAGGTGCATAGGGTAGATCTCTTAGGTCAGAAGGGAGCAAATCCATGTGGATGGGAGCAAGGGTTACACCAGATTTAACGTTTGGCTGCAATTTTGAACTGTACTTAAATATTTATTCCTTCTTAAAAAGTTCTTATTCTCCTCTTATGAGTGCGTTTTCATCCATTCAGTGGAGATCTGGCCTGAATTCATTATGTGGGAGAAATGTTGGGGCTGTTTTGGTGATATATATACTGGTTTGTTAAGAATTGAATTGAGGCCAGGATATAAGGTCTTCATGCAGTATTTGAATGGTAGATTATAATCTGTTCTGCTCTGAGAGAGGATTAGGTTTTGAAACAATGCACATGTGTTATCTAATGGATTTGCTTTGCCTCCTCATGTCTAAAATGTTTAAAAACATGACAGTGAAAACTGAGTGAAGATAGATGCTTTCTTTTTCAAAAGTTAGATGTTTCTAGAGAAGATAATGATATTTTTAAAGAAGCAGGAGAACTGGGGGGAGGGCTGCTAACTCCAGGTAGTTTGGGTTTGCTCATTTTGTTGGTTTGTCTCTATGTTGTCCTGTCCCAAGGGGAGGAAAAGAGCTTGTTGCCTTGGTGGCAGCAACAAACTGTCCTTGGCTGCCAGGAAGTGTGGCTGCTTTTTGCCTGTTGGAAGGACAAGCAAGATGTCAGCAAGAGGATTATGGCTGCATGCCACCTGGATGTGGTGCATGCCCCAGTATCCTGCTTTGAGTTAAAGCAAAGCTGGTTCCATTCTGTGATTTCACTTTTGTGCTCAGTCTCTTTTAAGTAACTGCACTTTCTGAAGTTAGCAGCATGTTTTTGCAGGCTGTCTGCTTCTAGCAGTGATAACACTCAGTGGCTTCAGTTAGTACCAAGGACTGGTGTGTAGAGCAAGGTCACTGCTAAATCATGTGTTCTATGTTGGGGATGCAGAGTAAATGACCACAACTGTAGAAAGGCACAGACAGTTCCATTGTGGTGGTTTTAGGCTATGCCTTTAAAATTTAGTTACAGATTTTGAGCAGAAAAGTAGAAAATATAAACAACTCATTATTGGGTGTAAAAAGGAAAACAAAAGATTATTCTAAACAATTTATTGGTAAATATCTAGAATAAAATGAGCTGTACCATAACAGTTCTTCCCTTTTTCTCTTCTATTCTGATCTTGGCTGGTTTTGCTTTGCTTGGGAGAGAGAATCTGGCTGGCCTTGGCTAAGTCTAACCCACTGCTTTTCTCTCTGCTCCTTTTTCACTTGGGACGGAAGGGGTGGGGGCAGTGGAACAGATTTTTATGTTGTTTGCTAATTGTAAGTATCTGAATAATATTGTAAATACTGTATATTTTGTACATATTCATTGCATTCCACTGTAGAATGTAGTTTTTGCTTGTAAATACAGTTTCATTTGCTTCTAACTGAGATGGTCTGGCAAAGTTAATGCTGGGGGGGGAAACTTCAGCGCACCACATCCATATATGTGTCATAGCTGTTATAAAGCTGAGGGACCATGAGGGTCAAATTCTTAATGGTTTTTGATTTTTTCTATTGTGTGTGTTTGTTTTTGTTTTCCTCCTATGGCTGGCATCTGAGGAGGACTCTGTTCATTCTGCTTTTGTTCTTGATCAATGAATTCCTGAATCTAGCTCCCGAACATGATGCCTGTCTGTTGCTGAGTCCAGTCTGGGTTTCCTGCCCTAGCATCAGTGGCTATGGTGACTAATTGCCATCAGGGGGCTTGCATTTGGTACTGATTTTGTATATATTTGTATTTATTTCATTTTACTGTTATATTTTTTTGTTGGTTTAGCTTTCAAGTTTACAAGTCTCTTCCCTTAGTCCCTTTCTCATACACCGGGGAGGGAAAGGGGCTGGTGGAGAATGTCTGTTACTTGTTCAGTGACCAACTGAGCCCTTGACACCCAGGTTTGAACTACATCATCACTGATCATCACAAATCAGATCAGACTCCTAATACAAAGGATTTACTGACATTTTACCCACTCCTCATACTTTGACTTTTGTATGCTTTGACAAATGCATCTTTTCTGTTTGAGGTATGACCAAGTGCTATCAACTTCATTGGAGTTGTTAAAGTCATGCAGGAAATAATGTTTTGATTATGTCTTCCTGTTTTCCCTCGAGATTTCTAAATATTGCAAAATAGTTTTACATAGTGGTAGTTGGCTTTTATTCATGTGGGTCTTTGCTTCAGAAATGCAACTGACTTTGTGTTTTCAAATGGGGATAATTTGCTGTACAGACAAGTAGGTGAGCTAAGCACTGTGCTACTGAACTGCTCACGTAGAGTGGAATGTATAGAAGCTTCCTGTGGATACTTAATGCGATGCTGATATCTGATTCCTTATATCTGCTGACAAGTATTTGGTTTGGATTGTTTGGTTTCTATCCAAACATTTTCCCATTGACAGTGAGATCCTGAAGAAGGCTTAGATCTTGATGGTGCCAGCTTCCTGGTGCCAGCTGGGATCTGGCATTCTGTGGGCTCTTCACTTGATGAATTAACCAGCAGTTTGCGACTGTCTGTCCCAAAAGGTGCGGCTCTCAGTGCTGAGTTTCAGTTTCCGGTGCTGAGGTAGTGTAAAAGTTGGGAAGGAGTCAGGGGTGGGATGTCCAAAGGAGTCCTGAAACAGGGCTCGGGGTGGTGGAACATCTTGAGGTGAACATCTTGTGTAGTTGAAAACAACTAGGTTAGAAAAACACAACAACATGTGCAAGCAATTAACACTTGCCACTTGTGAAACTCGTTTCCTTGCATTCACTTTTCAGTACTAGGCCTTTAAAGG